>JANSTQ010144326.1:0-12477 GCA_026167885.1 Bergia puertoricense
GCCTTTGGGATAGCTTTAAACCTTTCCCAAAGGCGAAAAGCATACCATATCAACTTTTATTTCACAGAGTATCCTTGATAGCAGGTTCAGTACAAGAATATTTTCCCTGATAAAAGACATTTTTTCAAGGGATTTATTAAGGGGGGGGAGGGCGAGCAGGGAGAGCGGGATCACTAGGGATTTCGCCGCGGGAGGGCGAGATAACGGGGAGGGCGAAATCCCTGAGACACCGAAACAATTTTAGGCGCGTGTGTGCGAAGTTAACACAGTTGGTAAGATCTCTGACTGCTAACCAGAAGGTCCCGGGTTCAAGCCCCGGCCTGGTCTTAGACTTCTGGCGAAGTCCCCCAACCACTGAACCAAACACTTGTTGTGAACAGGTAGCTGAGAAGCCCCCCGGGGAGCACCTGTATATATATGTATGTATTGAAAAGATAAAAAAACAACGACATTTTTCCAATATTATGGCTGTTTCTTATAAAAAACACGTGGCAGGGCCGTAGCAAGGCCGAGAGGCTGGGGGAGGTTCCGCAATAATTTTGTCGGGCTTGTCCTGGCCCATAGAAGACTTTGCCTTTTCACTGCACAAAACAAAATCATTCAATAATATTCTAAATATAATCCTTTTTTATTATAAGAACCTGTTTTTGTGAACGTTGAGGCTGAAAAGGGCGAAAATGTAAAAACCTCAAAATGAGACTAAGAAAGGAACGCGGTTTATTCCTATCATCTTTGAATGGAACGGGATATCTGAATATCTCAAGATAGCATTACTGCTTCACATCTGATGTTGGTAAACAGACAATAGCAACACATTTGAGTGCATATCTTATTGCGTTAGATGTAGGAAACAGCCTTTGAATGTATACGTACCAGACACAAATCCCAAGAAAGCTTTTTAGAACATCTTTAAAAAGACTTAAAAACGTTTAACCTCAGACCCAAGAAATGTTAAAAACACAACAGTGCATGTGACAAGGTGGCGTTCTCTGACACGAATGTATGTGACCAGATGACGTTCTCGGACAAGAGTGTATGTGACCAGATGACGTTCTCTAACAAGAGTGTATGTGACCAGATGACGTTTCCTGACAAGACTGTATGTGACCAGATAATGTTCCCTGACAAGAAGTGCATGTGACCAGATGACGTTCTCTAACAAGAGTGAATGTGGCCAGATGACATTCTCTGACAAGAGTGTATGTGAGCAGATGACGTTTTCTAACAAGGGTGAATGTGGCCAGATGACGTTCTCTAACAAGAGTGTAGGTGACCAGGTGACGTTCTCTGACAAGAGTGTATATGACCAGATGACGTTTCCTGACAAGAGTGTATATGACCAGAAGTTCTTTCAGCCGAACTTCCTAATAAAGCGACAGAAACGTCAGAAACCATTTATGAAGCTTTTTGTGCCAAAACGTCACCGTTGACTCCAATACTGTAAATTTACTTTTTCAGTTGATAGTTTGTTACAAAAGGCAAAACAATTTTTTAACTTAGCTTGTAGTCCCAAATTTCAAAGCCACAAGCAAAATTGAAACACAAAATGTAACAAAAAGTTTGTTTGTAATATAGACAGTTTGTTTCCAGTACAGGAGACTGCAAGTGCATTTCTCCAGAGAGTGTATATTAGGGAAGAAGCCAGATAATTCAATCTGAGAAATCTCTCTTCTTCAACTATAAAAGACATAACTAACACAAAACTGTTACGAAGCGACACTTTTGAGCACCCAGCACTTCTTTTGAGACTTTTGAGAAAACATACAAATGAAAAAACATACAAGTTGTCTGCATCTTTTCGATTGCCCTGCGGCTTGAGCCGTTGTGCAACATTTTTAAAAGATCACTATTCTATCAGTTCAGAGCAGATTCCCGTTAGTGGAGATTAATCTCGGAAGGCAGGAAATTCTACTTTAGAGTACCTGTATTGGAAAAACTTCCCCAAACTTGCACTTTTGGTGCTGGTGATCTTCACTACAAATCAACTTGAGGCTGCCACATTCAGCCCTCTTCCACCAATTATTTACCCCTTGCTACGGCCCTGTGCATGGTCTGAAAACTCAGATATATCAATAATTTCTTCATTGCTAACTGAAGAAATTTATGTGGAATTTTAAGGTGGTTTGGAAGAGCACAACGGCAGTTGGTTGCGGCATTGCCAAAATCGTCCGAGGCTTCTTGACTCATACGGTTGTTGTGTGTCGCTACACGCCCGCTGGTAACGTTGGTGGTTATTACGGCGATAATGTCAAGGCACCTAATAATAAGTAAACAGCTGCTGTCTAATCTAACAGGTGTTGTATACTGTATTGTGTTTACTTCTTAGCTCCTAATCTTTTTACAGGCTTAACTGACCTGCTGCAGGTAGCAAAGCTTATCGAGGCTGGCCAGTCTTTATGGCTCGTCTGCACTGTACTGTACCGTTCCATGCCAACACACAAATAGATTCCGAGTGTAAACAGGACTAACTGGTATGGATTAGATGACAACACGAAAGCTATCTGGTATAGTGTACACGACGAGGCATAAATCTATATTAAAGAAATGGCATAAAATTACAACTATAAAAAAGTTACAGCAACGGAAAACGGTTAGGAACAGGGCTACAAATGAAAGTCGACATTCATGGAGAGCAAATAAGGAAAAAAGAGAACAGTTAAGTTGAAACAGAGTGATATAGGCTAAGAATAAGTTAATTAAAAAATAAAACTGAATTTTAGTGTCTCTGGTGTTTTTTGTCTTAGAGATTATAATGCTTTAATAAACGAGTATTTGTCAGTAGTCTTCGTTTTTGAAAATATCAATTAACATCTATTTATCTGCGTAGAGTATTTAGGAAAGTTGGTATCTTATCACACCTCTTGGCATCAGTACATTGGTGTATTAAGCCCCCTCTATAACAAGCCTTGACCCCCGTCGCCTTTAAGATGATCCACGAGCCGTCCAGTGATATCGATATCCAGGATTAAGAGAATGACTCCCCAAGCAAATTGTCCTACTTTAGACGAAAGATAATTCAATCTAGCGCATGAGAGTGCACTTGTATATTTTTACAATATCTTTATAAACATTTAGGAAAGCATATGAGAGCTTCAACTTCCCCAGAGTAAAATTTGATAAAAGTTCGGGTTGCTTTTGGTTGCGTTTTCATGGTATAAATGGTATAAAAAAGAGAAGATGGAATGGTTAAAAGAAGCAAAAAAGCAGTTCATTTTTTTTTTCATAAGCTAAGAATTAGTTCTTTTCAAGCGGATCTTTTCGGCCTGTAGGGGGAGGGGGAGGGGGGGGGAGGCCTACGCACCCTTTGCACCTCCTTGCCCAAGCGCCTGGAAAAGTAATGACATGGTTTCACCTAATACGGCATCAATAGTTTTTTTTTTCTCTTGCTACTTTAAAAGAGATCTAAAAAGGGCCACTAAATCTGCCTCTGCTGTGGTCAGGATCTCTCAGAAAATAGCTTTTTTGTCCTTTTTGCTGCTCCATCTTTTTAAAGTTAAACTTGTACTTAAACTTTAACGCCAAAATCAAGGTACCGGCAACCCTTGCGCTCTTCCTTAGTTCCATGCATTTGAAAACTTTAATTTTGGTATAGGCAGAAGTGGAGGTAGAGTTTATTTTAATATAAAATTGAGTTCGGTAACACATAACGTTAACACAGGACACGTTTTAAAAATTTGTAAGATTTGTTTCCGTTTTTTCCAAGGTTGGTAGAGCAAATGCCAAAAGAAAGGATAAAAACAACACCTCCATGGATTACAAGACAGACTTAGAGGGACTTTAGTCGTTGTACTAATGAAGATCTAGAGTTAAATAAAATATCGAAAACAGATTAATCTTGATGTTGTGTGACGACACTTGGAAGCTGGGTTGGTATCTAGCACAGCTTAACACATAAAAATATAAATAGACTTAGACGCTTTTAATTTGTCATGGAACAAAATGTTTCATGTGTACAAGCTAACAGAAGAAGACCTGATTATCATACTTCTGTGAAATGCTGGCTATTTGTATAATTCTTACTCCATCACATTAAGTTTTGTAAACACTGGCTCTGTTTTAAGAAAAACGTGGAATGTCCGGCCCTCACATAGAGTAAAGCTCCTTGTATGCGAAATGATCAGCTTTTATCCGTATAAACATTTTGAAAATCATAGTGGGTCCAAAGAACCCCCCTTCCCCTTTCTCAAACTGTGGTGTTTCTCCAGAAAAACCTTTTTAAAAGGGTTTAAAATGCTGTCGTATAGCAAGGTTTTTTAAAAAAAATTTTAAGTTTCAGATTTCGAATGAGTACAGTTCCACTTGCTCATACCAACATGCATTTTTTGAAAGCTTTTGAATGCATGAAGTTGAGAGAAGAGACATGGATCATATGACAAGAAAGTTTATTCACCTGATACGAATGAAAGTATCAGCGTTAAATATTAATCTGAATTACATTTTTCCTACCATGCAAGTAGAGGATCAAACACATATATCCCAAACCGGGTAAGTGAGTCACATGATCAGAAGCCTTAAATATATTCCTAGAAAATATCTGCATAAACATTATAATTGTGTCTTTGAATTGTAAGCACACTACTTGTTTTCCTGTGAAAATTTGCAACCATGTTTAGCAAAACACTGTGAAACGAAAAATCTATTAAAAAATATGGCGAAATTCACGGTTATCGAATTGAACTGTAGTTTTCCGGAAGGAAATTCGAATGTTCAATAGATTTTTCCGGGGTGTTCATTTATTAAGAGTTTTATTGTAATGTTTACTGCAAGGCTTACTCTGGGACCGTGACTTAAGGCGACTTAAGGCGACTTAAGGATAAATGATTACCAAAACCTGGACGACTTTGGCCGACTTAAAGCGACTTTATGGGACGTAAGGCGATTTAAGGCGAATTTAGGGGACATCATCCCCCAAGTGACTTAAGGAGAAATCATCCCCAAAACCTTGGCGACTTTTCGCGGCTTAAGGCAACATTAGCTCCCAGAGTGAGCCTTACCACAGTGCATGATTTTTTGTAATTCTAGTTCTCTCCCTTTTTCTATTAACCGTACGAGTAGCCCTTGGGAAGCTCTTGGGACGACTGCACTCTTTCAGTTAGTTATGGATGTTAAAATCTTGTAAGAAAAAATAATCAGCTTTTGTCTTGTGTATGTCTCTGCTCTAATACTACTCTACTGTTAATGAGAAAGCGGTTTATTTGTGTTTCGGTGGGATTTTTGATTCCTACGTTGTCAGTTTTGTGTTTTGAAAATTATATTTAAGGTGGCTGTCTTTGTTTTTGGTCGTCATGGAGGGAGAGATGAAACCACGTGTTTTGAAGTATGTTTTATTTTAGGGCATTTTCTATGACAACGGGGGACACTAAATAGTCATGACTAATACATGATGTTCCCTTTAGATAAACTATAAGAAGTTATTACTGTTACAGAGTAGCATCACAATATGTCTTTGGGGAGGCTGATTTGCCCCCAACCCTGAGAGTAAGGCTAATTTAGACCAAGTGGGTTATAGATAGATTTTTACTCGCGAGTCAGTGTTTCGGAAAACAAACACTAGCAAGACTTTGTGAGCACAATAGTGACAATTTTGGAAGATTCTGTAACATAAAATGATTAAAATCTGTACAAAACACTTTCTACAATGAAAAAAGCAATTTCATGTGCAAAAGAGTCGGCACAAAATGCACCCTTCCCATTTCCTAAATCAAATTTGTGTCTAAATTGCGTTTGTCAGTATCCATCAGTCATTTAAATCCACGAAACTGCCAGTTAGCAATTTGTTATTATTTGGCCTAAAATTTCCCAGAGAACTCTATTAGTTGTGACACATCGAAGAAGTTGAATTATCATTAGACGTGAGAATCAAATGTTTATGAAATGCTAAAATCTTTCACTTATCCACACGTTATTCCTTATCGTAATGTATAAGTATCATTTTCTCCAAATTCCAAATCGAGGGGCTTTAAGGAAGATAGTAAAAAGAGTCAAAACACCAGTGGTGACGGAGATTATAAGGAAGAACCTGTCTAAAACCCTTGCCGCTTTAATCCACTCCTTTTGGTTGCGCAACTTGGTCTCAGGTAAGTCATTATTTTCACTGGGATTTCCCTGCGTCGCGCCCTCCAGAAAACTTGTATTTCTTTTCCTTGTTTGTCGTTGCCGCTTCTCGGTTCGTTTCCGTTCAAAACCCAAACTGAGCGGGCGTGGTAAGTGGCCATTTGTGATTGTGCTGGCATTTGCAAAATGTTGATTTTTAGATAGATTGTTTGAAAATGTCGATTCTCCTGCTCCAATTGTCGTTCCGTTTGCGGGAAGGTTGTAGCGATTTGTGCACTCGCGCATACAGAGCCAGGGATCATTTGAAGATTTTGATACAGGATTCTCAAACATTGTTTCATCAAAAGAGAAATCACTATCGCTGTCGTTATCGCCTCTGTGTGAATTACTTCGGTCATTATTGTGAGAACTGTTTACGCTTCGTGCATTTTTCTCCGTTTCCCATCCACGTTTTCTTCTCTTGCAAGGAAACAGAACTCGGTAGAGCCAGTTCAAAATAACTTTCCTCAAGATGTTTGGCATGCGACGGTTGTTACGGTGATATATATTCAAGATGGTTGTAGTAACCAACAAGGACAAACCTATCTCTATCATAGTGGCGAAATAATACTGACCTAGCAGAGGGAACCCATAAGAAGGCATAATCTCTGACGTCAGCTGTTGGAATACCGTCATTGCCAACAGAACAGTGATACTCAAACCGATACGCTCTCCTGATTCGGGTGGCAAGATAAACCCCAAAAAGATCATGGATGAAATCAGCGAACACGGGATAATCAGCTTGAGAATATAATCAATGGATTCTCTTCTGATTTGTATCTTTATGGTGACATCAACAAACGGATGCGCACAACATACATAAAGTTCGGTTTTCCTATCAGCACTTATGTTCAACAGCTCCCATTCCCCATTCTTAATGTAATTTTTATTCCAAACATCAGTTGATTTTGGGTACATATCAATCTTGGTTGAATCAAAGCTCCAGGAGCCGAATTTCAAGCGACATTCCTGGTCGTCAAAAGGGAAATTTGTGACGTCAATACTGCAGATGCTTTTGAAGAGGGCGGGGTTAAGCCACGAGGTGTTTCCATCATACATAATGTTGATGCTAGTCTTATACGTGTGAGAGCCTCCAGCTAGACGGTCTTCTTCGTCAACACTGACAGAAAATAGGAAAGAGTTTTTTGTTAGTAAAAGTTCAACCTTCGCTTTATCGTGTATCTTGTATGAACTTAATTAATAAGGCCTACCACTGATAATGTTCTGCTTTGTGTTATTGTGTGTAATGTCGGATAACTATTATGTACATGGCCTGTTCTTGCAACAGACAAGTTTGAATAACTACTACGCATCGTGAGTTGTGGCAGAAGACGAACACTGCCAAATTTCCAAGATGGCGCTTCAAATGTAATTTTATCTGTCGACCATAAACTTTTACAATCCACTAAGATAGGTGAGATAAAATATAAATATTATAGAATTGTTCTTGCTTTCCAATATGTCATTGCAATTCATACAATCCACCATCCTAAAATGGTTACCAATTTTGAAAGAGACTTTAACGGGCCTGAATAAATGTTTCGAGAACACTATCCGAAAAAATAGGTAAAAAAAGGTAAAGCAACTTTCTTTAACGAGGATAACACGTGACAGTAATACAACTGATAAACTTGTGGCGCTCGGTGCGCACTTTACTCCCCCCTCCCTCTGTAAGTGCTCTGTTTTACGGGTAATTAAAGCTAAAGCCATACAGATCAGAGAAAGTCGAAGCAGACGATGGAGTAACCGAGAATCAAACTGGAGACCTCTAGCTCCGAAGGCCGCGGACTAACCAACTGAGCTACGCTTGCATCTAAAGAAAAATCATTGTACCCTGAACGCGACTCTAAAGACAATTCTGTAAGTGCTCTGTTTTACGGGTAATTAAAGCTAAAGCCATACAGATCAGAGAAAGTCGAAGCAGACGATGGAGTAACCGAGAATCAAACTGGAGACCTCTAGCTCCGAAGGCCGCGGACTAACCAACTGAGCTACGCTTGCATCTAAAGAAAAATCATTGTACCCTGAACGCGACTCTAAAGACAATTCGTGCCACAAAATAGATACTAAAACAACAACAGATCATCAGTAACATTTCTAAAACGGAGGGAATTCTTCAGTTAGTTTTCTGCTTCATTTAATCGTAATATCAACTGTTACAAATTAATCCGGATCTACGACTAGGTCAGTTAATTGAAGTTCCAACGGTTAAGACGGAAAGCAAGAAAATCATAATAAACAAACAAAAACTCATGCTTAAAATGTTTATTTGATAGAATTGACTGCTGACCAAGATATATATTAACTTTGGAGCAGGAGGTTCAATGTTATCTGTGCCACAAGTCCGAGAGCCTTTATTTTGAGCATGTAAAGAAAAGTTTACCAAGGGTGTAAATACTGTGTTTTAGAGAGTAACCATGCTAAAATATTAATTAGATTAAATAGCTTGAAAAACTCCTGTCTTAAGATAACCTAACTGTATAATTAAATGTGAAAAGGATGCATTTGAAAGAGTGCGTTCTATTTTGATAAGGTTTTGCTCGTGCTCGTAATCAGAACGGACACTCAACTAAAAGAACTAATCTTAACGAACTCGAAAACTACGTTTTGCTTTAAATAAACGTTGGAGAAGCAACTCTCTCGCTACATTGAGTGTTCGTTTGTTCAGACACGTTCAAAGCCTGGCTCACACTTATGAGATAACACAAGCAAAGCACAGAGAGGCACAGAAATTTCCAATATCATTAGCAATGTCACCAGCATTAGCACTGGGAAGCTTTGGGATTAGGATTGGCAGCGGCATCGACAGCGGCATCGCTACAGCCACCATCCTCATTATCATCAGCATAGGTACAGGCAAATTGAAGCAGAAACAGAATAAGAGGAAGCATAAAGAGCAAAAGGTCAAGCATTAGATAAAAAGTTTAAAAATAACAAAGGAAAAGGCAACACCAAGTGTGCGACGAGATGAAACAAGCTCTTATGCTTAATTGTGCTTATACTGGTTTATCTTACAAGTGTGACCCGGGCTAATAAAGTTTAACATTGGCAATAGTTTCTTCTTCTCGTTGCACACTTGTTATTCCTTTGTAATTTCTTGGCCACTGTTACTTCATTATGTTGTGTTCATGCTTGTGTTTGTGGTTATCTTACCAGCATGAAACAGGCTTTAGAGCATGTGAGCACTCAACTATGATCTACAACTGGAATGAAAATGAAAATATTTGCAAAAAAATGCTCGATCTTTTTTCAAAGTTAAAAATGGTAATTGTAAAATTACTAGCCTTATCTTAACTCACCCACCTGTTCTCTGCACTTTCAAATCCATACCACAACTGATTTTCCAAACTTCAAAATAATAGAAAAATTCTGGTGGCACAACAAACCTCCGAAAATATAATACCCAGTGCTTATTAATATTATAAAGTAAGGTGGACTTTAACTGCTCGATTTAAATTGTTTTACAGTGATCACAAAAGTAAATGATCATATTAGTTTTGAAGAGAACAGAAGCAATTAGTTCAATAATGAATATCCGCGGGAATCTCATATTAAAGGAAATGTTAAGACGATGACAAACTTCTGGAAACATTTTCTAAGGTTTTGCTCAAGGATCTAAATTCACGGTGCTTCTTTAATCTAAAATATTTGCATTGGACAATTCCTCCTCTAAACTTCCAACAAGGTATTATTTGGAAAAAAAGGAAGTCGTAGGAATAGACCTTTCTAAATGGGCCTTAAAATGCTACGGTAAGCTTAGTGTAAGAAAATCCTTACGTAAGTAGTAGTAAAATATTTAATATTGTTTAATCTTTCACTGCAGAGTTTGTAAACCGATTTACCGCTTTTTGTAAAACAAATTGTGCAGCACTGATCTGACGTTACATCACATTAAATTGGGAAGAAAAATGTCCCGAAAACAATTCGACTGCCCATTTGAGTCACTACTTTAGCACTATGAGCACTAGCTGAAATTCCAATACACATTTCGCACTATAAAATTCAACTCATCTTATACTAACTTTTTTTTTTTTAACATTTAAGGTTTCATCGTCAATATGTTGCTTTTGTGAGTTATATGATGATAACGACATTGACATTGAAAATGGCACTGATAATTATAACAATAACGATAACGACAATGACAATGACAATGATGATAATGAGGAGGAGGAGGAGGAGGATATGATATAATTTAACAAGGGGATAACATCTAGAGTAAGTGTATTGACAAGAACATCTTACTTCCATCTTGATAACAGTTTTTCATACATAATACAAAATAGATGGCTGACAAATAAGCAAAGCACTTTAAGAACAGCTCACAGCTAAAGATTAGGTGCAGACACACATGATTATATAATTTTTCAGTCGACTGCACTGAACACGACCATTAGTCCAAATATTTTAGAATGACGCCGTCAGTAAACACCTTACTTGTTATAAAGTAAAATATCCGGAACCCACACTTGATGCGGATGCACATGGATTTCTTTAACTCCACCGTATTTGGAAGGATCCCACGTTAATAAAGGGTTGTTCCAGTACTGTGGAGAGAAAAGTGGGAGGGTAAGTGACGTCAAACAAATTTCAATTAGCTTTTTCGATGTTTTGGCGGCAGCGCAGTGTTCGAGTGGTTAGCGTGGCTGACGCGTAGCCTGAAGGTCGTGAATTCAAACCTCGGCCAGACCACTGTGTTGTTCCAGTCGACTCAGCTGTATAAATCAGTACCAGCTTCTGCTTGGTGCTAAACTGCGATGGATTAGTGGCCCGTCTAGGGGGAATTGGAGAATCTCATCCGCTTAACTTTACTGAAACTGTAGATAAGCTCCGGCCTTATGAGTCACTAATGGCTCGGGAAAGGACTTAGTTTTTCAATATTTTGGGTGCTTTAATACCTTAATGATATTTTATTCTTAATGGGTTTTAAGACTTTTCTAGCGTCAAATTTTAGCATCAACTTAAAATCTTAGTTTTATTTATGTCTCAGTTTTCCATATAAGATAAAAGCAGTGTTGTTTGACTAAATGATCAATTTTTTGTCAATACATAGTTGTCTAAAAAATAAATCGGTACTGTTCTTTGCTAACAATATGCGACCAAATAAATAATCTATAGTTAGATTTCTCGGTTCCTGAAAAACAACCAAGCCTGTGTCTGGCACCGAGGCAAACGTCGAACTTGCATGGTTAAAGATGTGAAACTGCTGGACAAAAGGCACGCGACCTTTGTATCTATTTTTAAAAAGTCAACCTTATCCTCGATGCCAGACAAAGGCTTGGTTACTTTTCAGTAGCTGTTCCTTATTTGTCCTGAGGCAGTAAGTGGGAGCACGATTCGCCAGCTTGGATTTTGCGAAAAATATATGTTTAACATAATCGCACAAAATTCTTTTGAAACTAGTAGGAAACATGTATTATGATTAACTCTCCTCCTCAATTCATCTATTTTCTCTTGCTTCTCCACTGGTAGTACTAAATGAATCGCACAACGAGCAATTTCACGCTTTGTCTTTCTTTGCAGTCGCCATGTTTTTCGGAAGAAAAGTGCAATTCCCATTGTTTCTAACACAGTTGTCTAACTGTGCGCATAAGTTATAGGCAAAGACTGCTTCCATTAGAAATCATGGGCTCAAAACAAGATTAAGAAAGAACAGCCAGGATATGATCTGGAACTACTGTTCGCCGACTATTCGCCCGCCATTGCTGCTGCAAAACGGTTGGCCGATGTTCGGGCAGCGCGAAATTCAATATTTAGGACTTGTGTCCCTAGAATAGTTCAAACAGACATTATTCCTCTGTCATATTAAACATAAATTTTTTTTTTTTAAATTTATTATGTAACAATTTCAAATAGACTTTTTAACCCACAAATAAGGAAATTTGATGGATTACCAAAGGAATTCAGTTTTGTCCGCCATTTTGTAGAGCAGAGTGTGAAAGTGGAAGAAGCTATCTCTTTTACAGCGGAACCTCTTGTTTAAATAAGAAGAAGCTCAAGAAGAAAACAAAAAAGAAGAAACTAGAACAAATTTTTAATTTTGCATACATTATCTCTCTCTGTATACAGACACACGCACACACATACGTATATATGTATTTATGGCGATCGATTTGGAGAAATGACATGATGCACATCGATGATCTGTTTTACACTGTTCATACAGCTGTAGCTGATTTTCAGTGTATTTCTATTAAATATTTTCCTGAGGGTGTGGTCTTTCGGGAAACTCTTGTCAACCAGTTTTAGGAACTTTCTGCCAATGTCTGTCTCCACACTCTTACTGAATGGGGGATTGTACCATGTAACGTACGTGGGACTCACAGAAGGAGAATTCAAAACAAGACTTAGAAACCATACTGCTTCGTTTAGGAACCAAGACAA
>JANSTQ010144337.1:0-23117 GCA_026167885.1 Bergia puertoricense
TCAAATTCCCGGCCCCCCGGGCACTTCCTAATGTCAAATTCCCGGCCCCCGGGAAAAGGCTTTTGTCAAATGCCCGGGGGTTGCCCGGGAGGGGGATGTTGAAGTTTCGAATTGATCGATACATAACTTGCCACTGTCTTCAAAATGCGCAAATAAATCTTGTTGTTTTGTCTAAAATTGAAACATTCCGAGTACGGTTCTCACGGTGCTTCTGTTCATTGTAAAAGAAAGTTACAGCAACTGCAAATAAAGATGTCCAATGGAACGGCTTGTACAACTGTATACTAAAGTCTTCTACAGTTGACTCCCGATAACTCGAACCTTCAAGGGAAATGGAAAAAGTTCGAGTTATCGAGGGTAAAATTATAAAGAAAATAACCCGAAGGGAAAACAAAATTGACTTCCGAGTTTAAGCGCGAGGTTGGAGTTATCGCGGTTCGAATTAACGGGAGTCAACTGTAACTGCAAAGAGCTACACAACATGAAATAAACTGTCTATAAAACTGTAGTTAACTAATCTCTGCTACTCGAAATATCAGTGCCATTAAACCTGCCGCAAATGTTGTTATAGTGGCCCTGCATTCAGATTTGTTGATAAACTAATTGATCAGCCTCGAGCCTTTCGTTTTTTCGCTTTGCTGCAGTCTTATATTGTTCCATGGTCGATCATAATCTCGGCAGGAGAACTTGCTACCTTGTGCCCGGGCGGTTGTGTCAATAATACTTTTAAATGGTACTTTCTTTTAATAAAGTTTGAACCGACCAAAGTTGCACGCATTATAGTTAGCTATAAACCTGTGAGTTATCAGTTTAATTCAAGGTTATGAATTTTGGAACACTTACGTTAATTCGCGTTAATGGAACGTAACCCCTTTTGATCCGATGATAACATGACGACTACCCGAAAGCATGTGCGTATTTTCCCGCTAGTATGACGTCACTGCTTGGAATATGTTTCTCTGCTAACTTGCACACCTTTCACTGCTCTCAAAAGAATCTATTAGCAATGGAAAGAGACTTCATGCAGAAAGTACGCAATGAAGTATGGAACCGACACCATTTCCTGTCAAAATTTTATGAAGCTTTTGTCGCTTTAAAATTTTATAAAATTTACAATATCTAGCCGTGAGGCATTTGGTTGACCTCTCCGTGTGTTTACATTAACCATATTTGGAAGATATCGACTTATTTAGAAAATGCGCAAAACAGTCATGACACTTCAGCCAAATTCGTTGATCACGTGACTTCCTCTGGGCAGCAATCAAGTAAAAATCAAAATGGCGGTAGTAACTCGAAAATGTTTGGGAGTCTTGTGAAGAATATTTTTATTTCTTTTGGGCTGAACCCCAGCGATGTCGAAAAAGAACAATGAACCGAGATGTTTTAATATCTCGGTTGTTGGGCTGTCAGGCCTGGATCGTGATCAGTCCTTGTTCGGAGTTGGTAAATCGTGCTTGTGCAACCGCTTCGTTCGGCCGTTGGCAGATGAATATATCACCGAACACACCTCAGTTTTTAGTGCCTCGGATTTTAATGGAAGGGTGATTAACAATGATCAGTTCCTGTTCTGGGGAAACACTGCAAAGACAGCAGAAGATGGCACTCAAGTGTTGTTTCAGGTTTTTGAACAGACGGAATTTATCGACGATTCGAATCTCGTGCCGCTTTCTAGAGGAGGGCAACTTGTTCCATATCCAAAGCGATGCGCAAGTACGAAGCTTACTTCACATGAAAAGCTCATGTATATCAGCCGTGATCAGGTTGCTTTACAGAGCGATTATACGCAGATATGTCTGCCAGGGGGAAAGGTGACCATCGATGGCTTTGTGGTGTTGTTTGATGTGGAAGCAAGTCACGCTAAACGACTCGAGGATCAACAAGAACGTTTCTTATCCGCGGTACTTTCGTACATTCAGAAAACGAAAAAACCGTATGTTGTTGTGGCAACTAAATGTGATGATACTCAGCTGAATTTACTTCAGGAAGCTCATCGATTTGCACAGTCGAAGAAGATAAATGTGCCGGTTATAGAAACGTCTGCTCACGAAAATGTTAATGTCGAGCTGGCCTTTGTGGTTTTGTCACAACTTATTGAACGCGGAAAGGTGCGTTCTAAAATTCTACCTTTCAGTGAAGCGCAGAAGATTCAGAAGGAACTAGTTGAGAGAACTTTAAACAATTATCAAGGTCTAATCAACAGAACAGTTACAGACTTCCGAGTGATTTGGAAAAACACAAAGAAATTAGTCGAGGAGAAACAAGAGTTCGAGGAATATCGCGATCTTTGTGGACTTGAAGCTTGCAAGAAGCTTTTCAACAAGCACATTCGAAGATTACGCAAGGAGTACGAAGATAGGAGATTTCATGAATATCTACTGAAACTTCCAAATGCACTGGATGAGCTGTTGCCGAGCATTAGCTCCTTAGAACTTTATCATTGGAAATGGCACAATTGTCAGAAAGCCATTCGCAAGCACAAGGAGTTCAGCAAATGGATGATTGTGCTCCCAGCGGAAACTGCGTGGAACGAAAGTGATCATTTACTGAGTGACGATTTGAGAATCCCTTTTGATGTGCTAGAAACTGAAGATGCCGGGAAAGTTTTTGAATTGCACGTGGAGAAATTAAAAGCTGCTGAGAAGAGGGCACGAATGAAGAATGAATTCCGGAAGCTTCTTCAACTCACACCACAAATTAGGCCGGGCGCACAGTGGCTCGAGGCAGCAGTCCTGCTTCAAAACGAGGAAAGTTATCAGTACCTCGAGGACAACGAAAGGTGTGCGATTTTTGATCTTTACGTCCGTGAAATTGGTGAGCAGGCTAAAGTTGACTTTCAAGAATTATTGTTTGAATCTGCGGCACTCTTTACTAAACTTGGGCCGAGTGTTCGCCCTTCCGACCAAGATGTGCGAACAATCAAGGACACTTTGTCAATGGACGATCGCTACAAGAGGCTAGATAAATTAGTCAGTGTGCGAGATATTTTATTACTTAATCACATTGCTTTACTGCACAGCCCCACAAGATGTTTGTGTGGGCCGGAGAAATGCCGGGATCGGTTAATGCAAGAAATTGTTGCGACTACAAACAACAGGTATGTGTTGAAATGTCACCGGTATTCTTGCCCTAGTTGAAGGCAATTGATTTTTATTTGTTTCTCTTTGCTCTGTTGGGGTTGAAAGATAAATCTTTGATATGACATGCCCTTTTTATGTGGTTGAAATATTTTTATTTGGTAGTTGTTTTTATCAATGTTCTTTGCTCATTTCTGGAATTCTGTCGAATGGTTGTGGTAAAGGAAACTCGAGGTTAAGTTATGAATGGCTTGCATGTATCAGTCAGGCTAGAATGCACCGTATATGCGACTGTTGAAAGTGGCTCATTTCAAACAAATGGACTGCCAGATTTTACAATCTCCAAACGAACCAATTATTCTGCCTAAAACAATTTTAACCCCCATTCAGTTGACATTGCTTTTCCTTTCATTGTAATGAATCCTTGAAACCCAGTTGTTGTCCTTTAAAATACCTTGTAATTTGTCACAATTTTCGGAACATGTCAGGGAAATATACGTGAAGCAACGAAGCTTGAGATAACATTAACAACCACTTTCCATGATAGCTAAATGGGAGTTTTATGCTTTCATCGGCAAAGCTTGTTGAATAGAATACCGAAAGTGGTCACCTTTCATAAGCCACTGTTTAAAACGAACTGCATACAAAATGAATGCATTCTTTTCAGAATTAAGTTGTATGGTTCTTTTGTATTCATATAATCTCAGGAAGCTGGCATCACCGACTAAGAACAGATGCCTTCAGGATTTTTGTAAGTTTTGTCTGTTGAATAGAACAGATAAAACATTAAAGAAACATTTTATGAAGAAAATCCACAGTATTTTTTATAAAATTTTGCCTTACTGTTTATTTTGGATCTAAAGCAGACATCATTATATATGTAGAAAATGTTATATGTTTGGGTTATTGAATTAAAAATGTTAGTTTGTTTGATTTTCCTGTTTCGAGTGTTCGTATTTGCATATGTACATTATTGTCTTTGCAATGCTAATAATACTTATCTGCTGGAATTTTTCTTTGTCTGAGAAAGCCCTTAATGCAAAAGATAAGGCAGTAATTGTTTATCACATCAAATTGGAACATCGGGACACTTCTCAAGGCATAAAAATTGCTCTAATCATGTTTTGCTCTTTGATATTGGCCTACTAAAACAGGAAATACGATTTTAGATTCTTTTTCATACTGTTGCAGAAATTTCCAGATATTGAAAAGTTTGATTTTTGTGTACAATAAATTATGCTGGAATAGGTGATGGCATTTTTTTGCAAAGGAACTCTGAATTTAATTTTAATATTTTTTTACTGTCAATATAAATCTCACATAATGATCTGTAGTCTGGAAAATAAATTTATGATTTTTCTTCAAGCAATTTAGGAGACCCTTCATGGGATCCTCCAAAGAAAGGTGTAACAAGCAACAAAAATTATGTGAAGTAGGATGACTGAACTTTAAATTCACAAGCTGCCAGGGGATCCAGCTTGCCCAACTGGAAAAAAAATTGAAATCATAATCATCACAAAGAATAATAACTATATTTATATAGCGCTCACATCGCTCACTGTTTGTAGTGCTTAATAATAATATTACTAAGAATGCTGTTAATGCTGACCAATATACTAAAGAAATGATAATATAAAAATGTTTACTGGTAATATATAAAAAAAGTTAAGTACTGCAGAGAAAAGAATTAAAAAAATGATATTGTACTTTCTCAAAGATGATTGTATGCATTTTGCAAAAAGTAGAAATATCACATAATTATGCATTGCTGGATAATGAAGTCTATCTGATTGATTTGATTATGATGCATTCATAATGCAGCAGACTAAGTGTCTGCAAAATCTTAAAATTTTTAATATGTTATTTTTCAACATATTAGTAACTGTAAAGCCCCAAAAGTAACAAACCTCATTACTTTCGGATTTAGCAGCTCTTGGCTGATGTTACTTTCAGGGGGTCGTTACTTTTGGAGGGTTGTTACTTGCAGGTGCCAAAATATGTTAAGAAACAACTCGGTTTGTTAACTCGTACAATGTTCAATTTACAGTGCCGGCTATAATCATGATGTTTACAAGATTTAAAGTCAATCGATAGTTAATATGAAACTGAGATACTAAATAAAGTTTGTTTTTTAAAAAATGGAAAATGTCACAACTTCCCTTGACAGTTTAAAACAGTGCTATTTCACTTGCGAAATTGTATCAAGACACCTAATTAATACACATTAATGATAAAGAAGTACCAAGTAGTGTTTTTGTCCTTATTTTCAAAAGAGGTGGTCATTACTTTCCGGGGATCATGATTTTCAGGAGGGGTTATGCTTGGAAATCCATAATAGCCTCTGAAGACTGATGTGACTTTTGGGGGGTCATTACATTTTTAGTGTTGTTATTTTTGGCACTTTACGGTATTACACATTAATTAATGATTTCACCCAAATAACATAGATATATGTCTTTAAATAGACTGCACATATGGTAAATTTTGTTTTAATTGCTTCAGGATATCAAGGTTTGGGTTTGATAAACCTTGGGTTTGGGGTGTTAGGGGGTTGATGTAATCCCCTTGGTTTTCTAGTGTTAAAAACAACACTTCTGAATTGGATTATGAACATGTGTATCAGAGGGGAATCTGTTTTGGCCAGTGGTAATTGTCAGCTATCTTTTATTAATCTTCTGTTTAAAATACTTAATTATATATGATATTATATAACAAACAAATACAAGAAAATCACAATATAATGCACATTAAAAACTGATTTCTCTGAAGAGCAGGAAGCGTTCATTTGTGTTATTAGACACAACTGAAATATTTTATGTTGTTCCTTATCGTACAAGTTAAAAATAATTTTAATGACACTATAATTCTACATTACATATGCATTAGATACATTAAACATGTTTCCAGTTGTAATTGATTCTAAAATTGCCTCTGTTCTAGGCCAAACTTTATGGGCAGTGATGAAACACTGGATAGTGAAGATAGCCAGTTGAATCTTATACTACTAGGCACTGATGGACTGGCCCAGGAACTTGAGAAAGAAATACAGGTTTGTATATTATTTAGACTACATGTACTGGTGTACTTCTTTGATGATGTATGAAGTGGAGGCAGAGTTTTTGTGACTGATTTTGTTGTTGTATTTTGCTGAATGTGAGCAATTTGAGTAAACTAAAAGGAAGTGAATTTAATTCAAATTTATGTTGCAGTGTAATTTCTGACAAGGTCTAATGGTATATGTCCTTTTAGAGAAGTTTCAAATACTTTCAAGAATACTTTGTGGATTTGGTAGTTTGCTTTTGAGGATGCTCATGTTTTTGTCATTGACTAAAATTAAGTATAATTATACTGTGTAGATTAAGAGTTTCATAAATTTGTTTTCACCAGTGTCAGTTCAGTGCATGTGAAGCCTGCAGACCCAGAAATGTTGTATTCAGGAGAAATTTGGACAAAGAACATTTGAAAACATCAAACAGTAATTTCAAATAATTCTGAAGAATTTGCATTTTGTTTTTTAAATACTTCTAAGACTCTGCAATAAAAATACATATTTTTATGAAATAAGCACTCAAACTTTTGTGATCAGCACATTGACTAACATTCATTTTACTGATTATGCCAGAAACTGGGACTGAAGTTTGCCCATGTGACTGAAGATGGTCAACAATTTAATAGCGTGGGGGAAAATGGGATATTTTTCTTCTATTCCCAGCCAAAACAGGTTCTTTAACAGACTCTATTCTCAGTGACAGATGCATTAGCACAGTTTTAATGCATGTGGTTAAGTGACCAAATCTTCTGGCTCAACACAAATGACCAGATGGTGAGTCTAACTGGCCTGCAATTGTAAACAAAAAAAATTCTTATTAATCAAAGGCTGTCATTATCAGTCATGATGGATACAGAAGTATGGAACAGAAAAGGAAATCTTGAGGTTTTTACGAAAGTGTGTTATTCAATGAAAAGAGGGTATTGTTATTCTGCCAAGATTGGAGCCACTATAAGTGTTACCCAATGGGGCAATCTCATACAATTATCAGTAGACAAATATCTGAAATCTGATGATATTTCCTAAAACTGAGGTGTCTTAGAAAAATTGAAGCTGTAATCTGTTCATTCGTTTAGTTGTGTACAAGATGTCTTTTTTAACAGCCAAAACCCAAGTTTTATAGCTGTAATTAGTTCAAGAAAAATCACATAAATTGCCACATAATGCTACATTTTCTGCTGCACAGTGAACCAGAATATGGTATTTTCCAATTTTTATTGCACTCTATCAGATGCCCTGTAAGATTTAAGAATGGTTTGTACAATCTTGAAAAAGTCTTGAATTATAGCTGTTGTTTTGAAAAGTCCTTAAATTTGGTTACAGTCCTTGAAAAGTACTTGATTTTTTTATTTGGTCTTGAAAAGTCCTTAAAAATTAAGTGACTTGTGTATGCTCTGTCAATTTCCTGGTAAATTAAATGATATTGCTGAGGGAAATTTGTCTATTAACGAATTAATTTTGCTACGATATTCATGAACAGTGTTCAGTATTGCTGTACATATATTTCAGATTTTGTTTCTGTATTCCAGATCAGTACATGTGCAAGCCATCAAATAGCCAGTGACTTCTTGTTGTTTTAGAAAATGTTATTACAAAGGCTTTGTATGTCATGGTCTCATTAACCAAAGCTAACCAGTCAAAAAATTCTAAATGATTAATTGAGTGTTTGTGTATGAAAAAGGGGACAAAGAGTTATGATTTACTGAATAAAACGTAATCCTTGAAAACTAATTTTTGTCCTTGGACAATTGAAAAGTCCTTAAAAAGTCCTTGAATTTTGTTTACAAGTCTGATGTTGTATGAAATTTAAGGTGAAATTTCACTGAAGTAATTTGTCATAAAAAATTATGTGAAGAACAGACTTTCATCAAAGCAAAAAAAAATGAAAGAAAATGTAATAAAAGCATATATCAGTCTTCTGTCCAACCTAGAATAGCAAGAGTTAATTTCATTTTTTTGTTGTCAATAGTCCCAATGTTCTGATGGAGACAGCTTTGAGTATGTGCTGGATGGTTGCATGTACGAGATTGATCTCAGAGTTATTGATGGAGATGCTGAACTCTCTGATTACTCTATGATAGGTTGTGACGGCCAACTTCAAGGTAATGGAATATTACTATAACAGTTACCGTATTTTTCTACAGGTGCACTGCACACAGCCTGATTTGGAGGACTGTTTATAGAAAAGAATACTTCCTAAAAAGAAACAGTGTCCTCAGGTCTAGCTCAGCTGCATGTAGTAATGTGAATTGAAGCAAATCCTTAGCTGTTAGTTCAGCTGTTCAGTTGTATGTCAGTAATATATTTTGTGATAATTCATTGCCATTTATTGCTTCTTTGAATAAAAACACAATAGAACACACAGATGCTGGTGAGCTCATAATAGTGGAAAGAATTAGTTACAAAACTTCCACTGACAATATCTTTCCAGGAGAATGCTATAATTATTGCTTTTGTGCTTAAAATAGAAGAAAAGTGAGCGATGCAATTCATACGGTTTATAATCTCAAAGAAAAATCTTCATGAAATTATTGTAAATTTTATGTGACATAATTTTATTGTCCATTGTGATCGCCAGCAGTCCTGGTGATACCTTGATAAACAAAAGGCAAGACAGCAACTTTTTGCCACCGTTGTAGTCTGTTCTCCATATATTGTGAAATTGGGGATTATTTGACTTTTATTTTTCAAAATTATTTTTTACGAAAACAGAAGACAATTAATTAAGTTGACTTTAAAGTTAATAAAAATGAAAAACTGCTAGCTGTGTCTTAACCATGAAACATAATTTTAAGGTTTTAATTTTTAAGATCTTTTTTGCTGGATGTTTTTGAAATGTATATATAATTATATATTTGTAACCAAATTAATTTTTTTATCCCTCAGGTGTGCTTTGTGTGTACTCATCACCAGAATCTCTGGATTATGTTAGTTCTTGTTTGGAAGAGATGTTCATGAAGGGAAAATATGACAGTTTGGATGAGAGTTCTCAAAATGGCTTGCCTCCGATTACCATTATGCTGACCAAGACATTGGAGAATGAAGAGATTATTCACCACATGAGGAAGATGGGCCAAGAAGTTGCCGAGAGGTGTGTGACTAGAACAATAGATTTGTAGGATGTGATATATTGATGAGGTGATTCTGGCCTTCTCCTCTTAATGATTAATTAAAAGAAAACCAGTATTTAATGATATGTTTAGACTGGCAGTACTTTTTTTTCCAGGTACAATGGGATATTTATTGACGTTCCAGTGACACACTATGCTCGCATTGGTCGTGTGATTCACGAAAGTCAAGTTGTTGATTCAGTCAGGGCTGTGGTGGAGAAGTTGAAACAACAATCAAGCAAAAACAGTTCCTCTGATGATCTCAAAGATGCCGAGCCAGACCTCAAGTGAGTGGAAAATAAGTAGCGGTAGATTGTGAATGATTTTCATAAGTGAAACTTACAGTGGAGCCCCGATAATATAACCATAAAGGTTGTTGGCCCTTGAAATATTGGTGTCAGTATTAATTAGTGATGGTTATTAATAACAGAGTGGTATCAGTTGTGTATTATACCTTTTCTCAGCTCTTTACCTTGCCACAATTCTTCTGATGTTGCACCAATCATAGAGAACTGTAAATCAATGTTTCTCTCTTTTTGTAAAAGTTTCAGTCAAAGTGGCTAATGATTTATAAAAAATAAGTAAATATTAATTGATTTTGTAACTAAAGCCCTTTCAAGTTGTTCAGTTAATTGTAATGGTGAATTTGTAAGAAAGTACTTGTTTGGAAATAGAAAAGGAGATTGATGGTTGTGCTAATGAAGTAGTAGCATTAACAGGGTTTTCAGATTGGAAAACGATTGAGCTTTGCTTGAGCCAGATCTCAAGTGAGTGGAAAATAAAGTAGCAATTGTGAATGATTTTTATAATTAGTAAAGTGAACTTACAGTAAAACCCTGAAGATATATCTGCTGTTTGCCCTCAAAATATTGATACTTTACCTTTTCTCAGTTTGTTACCTTGCCATGATTCACCTTATAATATGCAAACTTAGACGAGAACCATGTTGCTTTACTCTTTTTATGAAAGTTTCAATCAAAGTGGCCATTAAATTATAGAAATTAACATTAATTTATTTTGTAACCAGAGCCCTCTTAAGTGGTTCAGTTAATTGGTGAGTTTGTAAAAAAATTAATGGTTTGGAAGTAGAAAAGGAGGTTGATGGTTGTGCTAAGGCCAAATAAAATTAACGTGGTTCCGGTCACATATCTTTGAATAATTAGGGTTGGTCGGTCGGTATTATTATTTTGTTTTTTTGTTAACATTTTATTGTGATTGTGACTGAACTAATAAAATAGGCAACATAATTTCATTTTTATGCCACAACCTGGAAGACAAACAGTAGCAATTTGATCTGCATGTAAATTATACTCATTTCTTCAGAAAGAGTTACAATTTAATAACTGTTGAAACCTGTCTAGTGTTGAGTTTTGAAGGTCTTCTGACCCAAAGAAAGAAACAATAGGGCAAAAATGGCAGTAAGAAGTTTTAGAATCAGCAATTTAGCGATAAAAAGTCAAGGTCAGTCAAGTGACTGGTACTGCAGATATTATTTTGTTTGACGTAAAATTTTAAAGAGAAGCAGGATTTTCATACCTGAACATGATCAAGCTTTTGCTTAATCCGTAAAAAGTGTCAAAAATAAAATCAGTGTAATTTGACAAGGTGATTACGGTATTCTATAGTTGTCTGAAATTGTAGTTTTCTTTTGTTGTTTAATTATTTCCACAGAATCATGCTGTGTGCAATGTGTGGTGACCCTTACCCAGTGGAGTTGATCTTTGGGCCCCTGCTGCATCACCAGAACTGCTGGAGGAGCCCCACTCGACCCGATGCTATCATTTTGGAGACCCTCGTAGGTTATGAGAAGAGGAGGGTCATGATTACCCTTTCATCCTACCACAGTAAGTTAAAAAATTACAATTAATTTATTGTTGTTCTTCACAGAGATGGTATCTCTCATGTGTGGAGGAGGGAGGGGGAGGGGGTATCTAAGAAAGAGGCAGCAACTGAGCTCATTTATTTAACTTGTCTCTTTCTGGGAAGGGGAAGGGATTTTGGCTGAAAAGACACTTTGACTATCAAATAAGTATTGTTGTCATATTATTGTTGGGTATCAATTTTAACCTCAGGTCTGAAATCAGGTTGGGAAATATGCTTAATTTGGTTTGAAAACAGGTCAGAGTTTTACAAAATGCGCCACACAACCCAATAAAAATAATTGGAGTAGTCCCCCCCCCCCCGCCTGGCTACCTGTTTATTTCCTGTGTGCCCCATCTTCAAAAGTGACAATAATGGTTGCAGTGCCAGGCTCCACTCTTAGCGAATACATTGAAAGTAAAGAATAGTTGGGGGGGGGGGAGGGGGGAGCATTGCCAATGTTACACTTTACTCTTCAAGATGGGAAATTCAAATTCAAACTGACAAAGATGATTCAAGACAATACTAATGGTAACATTTGGTTTGTTTGGGCGATCACATAGGAATGATTTAACTGGATATTGAGGTAATAGTTTACGGTAACCCACACCTTTGCATAAAACCAAACCAGCTGGAAACAAAGCAACTCCTTTGTGGGTGTGTAAATAATAAACAGTAGAAACTTCTTACCTTATTTTAAAGCCAAAGTGTTTTTCATCTGAGGTCCAAGTCTGCACCATGAACCTTTCTTTGTTGTTGCAAATTTTGTCTGCTAACATATTTATATCTTCTTTATATGCCTGTCTTGTTCTGCTTCTCCTTGACAACCATTAACTTTTTGAGTGTTAAAACCTTTTCATCTTCACATTGATGAGAAATATTTGGTTTCCAGGGGCCTACAGTTTAAATTACCAGCAGTTCCACGGCTATATCCTGGTGTACTCAGCAGTGAGAAAGGCTTCACTTGCAACGCTGAGGTACGTGTGATGACCAGTTGAGATTGTCCTTACCTCCTGATGTAAAATTTGCTTAATTTCTTTGCAAAATAGAAATTTGCAGATTTTTTCAATAAATCATTAGTTTGGCATAAAAATTAAACTAATTAAAAATAATTAATTTTCTTACTGTCAGTGCCTAGTGAAAGATAATCACCTCCACTTCTGTGAAAAACTGTAACATGTAACTATTTAGATAAATTTTTAAGATAAAAGAAATTTAAAAATAAGACTTTGTTTTGGCTGTGTTGTAGTGGCTTCTCAGCATCCATTCCAAATGTTCCGATTCAAGTGCTAGCAGTGACTGGGAGTGCTTCAGGAGCCAGTGTGGTGTTCCACAGTGATGTGGCAGCATCTCTGTTAGCTGATGGTAGCAACTTGGCCAGCAAACTTTCTGCTAAGTTTCAGACAACATCACCTCACTTTCAGCAACAGGGTAAGAGTAACAAAATTATCAGTGATTGGAGTTTTTTTGTGTGCAGCCATGATCTTTGAATGTTAAACTTTTTCAGTCCCAAACACACAAAGTAATGTACTGCCCAATAATAGTGATGATGATAATCATGATAATTTAAACCTTCTCAATATCCCCTGTTACAAAACTAAAACAGGACCACAAAGCTTCAACTTTGACACAAGTCTCTATATGGAACAGTTTACCTGAAGAAATAACATTTAGTAAATCCATTTAAATTTTTAAAATTTTCCCGAAAGTGCGATCTTGTTTACCATGGAACACTTAAATGTTAAAACTTTCTTGTTATCATCTCATAAAAGATTCCATTTTCTGATTTCATGGAGTTTCACAATAGTATGAACCCCATTGACTATTGGTTAAATTTTTTTCTCATGTTTCTTTTAGCTGGGGCATTTGCAGCTTTCTTCAACCAAGCTTGGGACAGGAAGGGAGAAAGTGAAGAGGCATATTCTCTTTTCCTGGAAGAACAGAACAAACGCCTGGCTCTAAAGCAGAAGAATGAAGCAAGGCGAGAGCTTCCAGAGGTTCCACCAATGAAGCAGCAGAAGGTAAAGCCAAGACAACGCCACAACAGTGAAAGGTTTTCAATGTCTCCAAAGATAAAACAAAGATTGCATGAAAATCGGTTTTCTTCGCAGAGTCAGTTTGAAGATCCTGATATTGCCCCATATGCTGAATTTAATGCTGTTAAGAAGAATATGATGCATTTGTCGCACTCATCAGAAGACTTGCAACATCCGAGCCCTTATGCAACATCAACGCCGAATGCTTTTCTAGCAAACAACTTACATCCGACTGCTGACAATGCAAGTACACCACTCAGTTGTTTGGAATGGGAGAAAAGAGAAGTCAATGATTCAAGAAAAAAAGAAGATCTCTATGCACGAGTTGACCTTTCGAGAAAACGATCTTTCCGTAAATCAAGAGATACCACAATGGATGACAGTGAAGTTAACTTAATTGAGAACTCTTTGTATGCTAATAAAAATCTAGCACAGTCACAACGATCATCGGGGTCAGATTCACGCAGCACACCACCACCTCTGCCAGAACGCCGTTATGAATTATCAAGCTTTGGATTTCAGGTCCCCACAGCTTCAAAAACTGACACAATACGAAGCCAAGATGATGAAGGTTACTCTACGATACAGACAGACCGTGAGCACCCTATATTCCATAAAGTTGGGGATCGAAGATATGAGGAAGTCCAGTTGCTGGCAGATCGAAAGAATAGTGCTCGGGATGATAATGGTGGTTCTCAAAGATACGAGGAAATTCAATCACCAATTGATAGAAAGTCTAGTACTCGGAGTGACAGCAATAGTGGTAATGACACTCTTGATCCCTATACAATGTCATTTAACAGTAAATTGGAGTTCTTTAACAAAAAGAATTATGACTTCACACCTGTGGAACGAAATATGACTCAGGATGTTTGGGTGAGGAGAGATGAAATCAATAAACAAGCAGGTTCCCGCACATCCTACCCCAATGTATCAAGGCAGCCATCATTTGGTCCCCGGGCTCCACTGGCTCAGCAAGAGGTAAGAACTCCACATCTTGAAAATTAATTATAATATTTACATGAGGGAATTTCCAATTAAAACAGTATTTTTGAAGATTTCAAAGTAGTTTGCAGATTTTTTTGCTAAAAAATAAAATTGGTTTCTTTGAAAACACAGTTCAGGGTTTCGACAGATCCTTAAAAAGTATGATTTTTGATTTTGTATTTTTAAGGCCTTCAGGAAGTCTTAAATAATTATACAGTATCAAATATTACCTTGAGGTGTCAAAAGACTTTACCATAAATATTTGTCCAAGTAAAATTCTTTTTTTTTATGGTTGAATTTTGAAGTTTTTTAAAAAGATGTTTGATATGAATATCAATCATTACAAATTTTAATTCAATCATAGTGTCTTAAAAAGTCTTTAAAACTTTAAATTCTCAAATTTTCTGAGTCTTTCATTGCAGGAACCCTGCTCTGATTCAAACTTAGAGCTGATTCAAGCCCTCAGATCTATTTAAATAGATTTTTGTAACAATTAAGAGAAAGATTTGGGAGATAAATAATGTGAATAAATTTGTAGTTTAGTAGCATCACAACCTTGATTTTATCTAAGTTAGTGGATGGATTAGAAAACAAATTCAAATATAATGAAAAAGGTGGTTTTTGTTAGGTGATCCCAAACTCTTGTTAGAAAGAATTCAGATGCTTTTCGTCAGATAGAGGACAAGGTGGAATTCACCAATTAAATCTTTTAAGTTAAATACTGTAAGTATCCAAATTTTGGGGAAATAATGGTTTAATATGCATTTTAAATGAATTGCTCTTAAGGCAGGCAAGTAGATGGCTTCAAAATTTGAAAGAATGATATAAAGTGCATTTCTGTTAGAAAGCACAACTGTCTTGCTATCAAAGATTGTTATCCCCTTACACAAATTTCTGAAGCTTTCAGTGCCCTCAATTTCGGGTGCTCAGTTCTTTTTATCCCTAGATTTGCACTCACTTTATTGGATATGATCAAATTGCTTAAGCACAAACTGTAGACTTGTCAATTATGGTAAAGTATAAGTTTTACCATTAAAATTATGGAACTGATACCAATGATTGTCTTTTTGATTTTAATGCTTTTGCCACAGATATCAGCTGAAGTCTTGGTGCAGGAAACAACAAATTTGCAGTGTTATAAAAAAATAATGTTCAGTTTGGGTATTTGCAGTAACCAAGGCTGCAAATAATTTTTTTGGTCTTTGAGACTTTTGTTCTGATCAGGAGCACAGTTTACCAGACAAATCATGAAACCGGCTGAAAATAAGTGTTTGTTTATCTGTCATAGGTTATAATATTGAAATATGTTATTGATTTAGTCATACAATGCACATAATGGTCTGTCAAAACTCATTTTGTCTTGTAACATCTCCAAGTGAGTGGCTCGTTTTAATAAGAAAGATCAATAACGTTTCTACAACCAAAGTGCCCAGTCTTGTGTCTGACCAGAGTTTGTTTTGGCTGGACAATTTGCCACTTTTACCTGACAAACGCCCAGCCATTATTTGCAGCCTTGACAGTAACTCTAAAATGAAATTATAATAAAAATAATGAAATTTAATTAAAACTTCTTAGAAATGTCACGATCCATTTTTGTTGTTGCTTTAAGTCTTTTTTTTACTAACTTGTAGTTCCATTCCCAGTCTGACATGGACGAACCTGAGTATGCACAGGTGACAGACGACATGAAGGCTATGAGCATCAATGATAACCACCCAGCTGGGCTGGTGGCACCCAATCAACCAGCTCATGGGAAGTACAAGGCAGGCATCAGGCCAGCTCGATCAGCTGAAGATATCTGCTCAACCATAGAACGCAAGAAACAACAAAAAGGTACAGCAAAGGACGTAATCAAATATTAGTTTAACTTACAATGTTTTTTTTGTTGAGTAATTTGAGATGTGATGGATGTCTCTTGCTTTAATGTGTAGGGAGAATGTGCATTCTTTCAAATGGTAATTAATTTTGTGTGTTCAAGTGTATGTGTGGAGAGGGGAGGGGAGAGGGGGAGTTTACGGATGGTTGTTTCTTTTGGAGTTCAAAACGAACTTCTTTGCTTTTAACCTGTTGGCATTTGTCAACTGTTTCCAGATCACTCTTCAAAAACTTGTTTATGTTTGAATAATATTTAAATAATAATGTTAATAATAATCCTGATAATGATAAAATTAATATTAATTATTACAGCTTTTAACTGACCATAAATGGGAAAGAATCTCTTGAGTAAATCAATGATCATACTAACAAAATTTGAGAAATCCTCACCTAATTATGATTTTGTTTAAAATCTTGTTGGAGTAATTTAGCTGGTGTAAAATCTAAATATACTGTGTATAATTGACAATAATAACTGTGTCAAGGGTAATTAATTTTTGTAACTAATTAATTTTAAAATAACCTAAGAAATTGGTACATAAATGATAATCTGTAAGTAAAGTTCTCCAGAATAAATGTTAAAATTTAGACTTTGCATGTAATGTTGACTTGCAAATAAATAATATTTTCCGACTGCACCTTCCAGAGAAAATCTTCCCATCAAGATCTAGACATCGTAGCAGAAATGAAAGCCGGGGAACAATCGGTAGCATCACGTCAGATGGGGGGACTGGGGATGAGCTGACACTCACGCACAGCTATGACCGAGCAATTAAGAAAAAGCTGAGTGCCAAGCTTCGTTCTAGGCACTCATCTCGGTCACCATTTAGGAGAAACACCCGTACACAATCTGTGGATGATGACTCCTTGCCACGACAGGAGGCTCACCGAAAATCGCCAAAAGTTGGCAGAAGCAAATCAGGTAGAACACAGTGAGCTGAATTGTGCGAAAATGTTGAGAGTGTAGTTGAGAGTGTAGTTGAACTTGGTGCAGTTGTCATTTTCTCCCAAGAAATTCATAATAGATTTTTATGAAGTGAACTTTTTAATATTTAGTTTTGTTTTGTGTAAGACATTTTTTGAATTAAAGTTAAATAAAAATACTAGTAATTTTCAGTATAATTATATACACAGCAGATAATAAAGTGAGATTCAAATGTTTGACAAAGTAAATGTCTTTGTAGGATCTCTCAAGTTAATGTTGTCAGTCAAACGTCTGTGCATTGATACTTGAAATAACCTGTGATGTAATGAACTTGTTTGTGAAAGTATCTGTATGTAATTGTTGCTGATTATAAATTTTGTAAAGATACATTATAAAAGACTTAATCCTTGTGTTTACTTTAGAAAAGCTTGGCCTTCCAAGGGGGTTATGTAACAAGGTTTCTTTAAAATATTATACCAGTTGTGTGATATTTGCATTGTAGAGACAAATGCCATCTCAATAAGCAAATAAATTGTAATTTTGTTGCACATTCTTTTTAAATCAACCAGTGATGCAGTGGTCGAGTGGTTAGCGTTTCTGACTCATACCCTGAAGGTTGTGAGTTCAAACCCCAGCCTGACCACTGTGTTGTGTCCTTGAGCAAGGCACTTTAATTGACTTGCTCCAGTCGACTCAGCTGTTTAAATGAGTACCAGCTTCTGCTGGGGGCTAACCTGTGATGGATTAGTGTTCTGTCCAGGGGGAGTCGCTGACTCTCATCTGCTTAACACTACGGAAACCGGAGATAAGCGTTGGCCTTATGAGCTACTTGGCTCAGGAAAACCAATTTAGAATAGTCTGACTGATTCTAATTTTTCACTCTGGTAAGTATTTGTGTTTTAGAAGATTTAACTTTAGGACCTTAATTTTGGAGACTTCTTTGGTTTTTCTCATAAGAGGTTGCTGGGGATTCAGCCATTTTTACAGGACAAGCATTTTTTTACCAAAAAAAGTAATTAAATGAATAGATAAATAAATAATTTCAATACAGAGAGATAAACAGATGGAATAAATAAATATAAATTAATAAACAAATAAATGAATAAGTAAGTAAATAATGAAGCACTGCACTGAAAGCTGCCTAGTACTATTTTAGAATTCACTGATGTGCTGTACTGAAATGTACATTTTCTTGTAGAAACAGCTCTTGAATGTGATGCTCTGTTTGAAATAAAATTTGATTGATGACAGCCCAAAACAAACTTCAGAAGGGTGAAAAACTTCAAAAGTTATGTAGCAATGGAAACAGTTGTTAAATCATAATTCAGTTGTTAATCTTGACTTGGTAAACTACACTTTGTTACAGTGAAAAATGATGGATCTCGCAACAGCAACATTCCAGATTTGCGTATTAATGCTAACTCCAGTCAAGATGACGATTCTTCTAACACCAGTAGCTTGGAGTCAAAGCACAGGAACAGGATCAGGAACAACTTGCATCTGGTGAGTAACAGTTGATTACTAATAGTTAAAGACCTTAAATTTTGGATTAGTATTCGGGGAAAAACCCTGAAGTAGAGATTTGGATATTTTTGTTTTTCCAGTTAAATATTTACTGATTATTTTCAAAAAAATATTTTTGGCAAAAATATGTCAGTAAGTAAACTAAAATGAACAAATGATGCAAGAATTATTAAAGAGTATGTGTTTATGGAAGAAGACAATAAAAAAAACATTAAAATTAATGGCTTAACACGTTTTGAATATAAATTATCTAAATTTTTGTTTTGATTTTTGCCCCTTTACAGCAAAGCAATGTGATTGCCACTCCAAAAGAAGAAGTGGGAGATTCAGACATGAACACAGAACCGGTAAGAATAAGATTTTAACTGTGACAATAACTTTGATGCTTTATTAAGAACTTTAAACAGTACTTTGGCTCAGTGAAAACACTCGGTTTAATTGGCAAATCGAAATTACAATTATAAACGAAAGTCATAACTCAGAGATGTTAAATATTGAAATAATAATGTCCGACCATCTTGTCAGACAATGCCAATTTTCTTCCTCAAAGTTCAACAGCCACACGCGTGCCTGCGTGTACGGCGCCAGGTGTGCCTGTCCTGTGCATGCTATCCAAATCGTCAGGTACCCCCGCACCTTGAAGATGGTATTTGAGTACATCAGTGTATTTTAACAGGTGACGCCTATGGTTCCGCCTCCCAGGTTCTAACATGCCATACAGGAGGACTCTTGGTATACGATCGTTCTCCATTCTAAAAGGAGCAGTCGTAGCTCAGTTGGTTAGTGCGCGGCCTTCGGAGCTAGAGGTCCCCAGTTCGATTCTCGGTGACTCCAACGTCTGCTTTGACTTTCCTCTGATCTGTGTAGCTGTAGCTTAAATATTTGTAAAACGGAGCACTGACAGAGGGAGGGGGGGGGGTGGTAAAGTGGGCTCCGAGGGCCACAAGCTTATCAGTTACCACAATTGCTGTCACGTGTTACCCTGTCAAATAAAGTCGCTTTACCTTTTTAATAACGGAGATGTTAGATATTTTAAAATGCTATAAAGATTTCCTTACAGTTTTTTATAACATCTGGAGTGCTCTGTTTAAATACTCTCAAACTCGTGTTATAGTGTAACTGCTTTGAAGCTCTCGTTGATTTTTGGTTGCTGCAGAAATCTAACGTTGTTTTATTGGTAAATAAATCTCATTCTACAGGACACAGAAGATGAAAAAAATTCTCCAAAGAAAACGGTAAGAAGAAACATTTGTTTTCCACTAAAAGCGTTTTGGTATGTGACTGGTTTTCAGTGGGATCTGTATGTTGCTCTACTCACGAGTCAAAAGTTTTAACTCTTTCACCACCCAGTTTTTCCAAACAACAGCAATTTTTGATGGCCAATTTGTTATGGGAACCTCAAGCATCACTAAATAAGCATGTAGTGAGAAATTGAAGCGTTCTATTGCACTGTGCAGAAAAAATATCAGTTTTTAGGGTATGTGCAACCTTACTCTAAAGTTTTGCCCTCGGCCTGCTCATTTTTGCCCACTCTCCTCCTCCCTTCTCTGAAAATCTTTTCTTAATCGGCTGTTTTTGTCAATACATACGACTGTAATCTGGCTTTTTCACGAACCCCACACTTAAGCCAAAAGGAAAAGTAACTTTAGCAGCAGCATCCAGCTTTGTTTCGACTTTTCGTTATTTTGATGGATTTTTGGTCAGCTCTTGCCAATTTTGTGCAATTGACCTTGCCGAGGTTTCGTCGTAAAGGTTTATGTATGTCATGTTACTTGCAGACATAAGCACTTTTGTAATCTTAAAACAATTTTTCTCTACCCTCCGAATGTCGACTGCAGTCGACAGTGGCATTGAAAGTGCTAAACTGATTGTTTTAAGTTTTTCTTTATTTTTAGCCATCGGTATTTGATTCTCGTTCATTGAAGAAAGGAAAGACACGAGAGGAAAAAGAGGCCGAGAAACAGCGAAAGAAAGAAGAAAAGAAAGCAGAAAGACTCAAGAAGGAAGAAGAAAGAAAACGAAAGAAACTGGAAAAGAAGCAGAAAGACTTCATAAAGAAGAAGCAGGGTCAATTGTCACCAAGCACGTATTTTGGGCGGCCATTGCAAGATGTTTGTGTTGAGGGATCCTTGATTCCTTTGTTTGTGGATAAATGCATTGATTATGTCGAGTCAGTGGGTAGGTGAACTTCTCATTTAAGAAAGATCAAACAGTTTAAAAATGAGGACCTTTAGAACAGTTGGGTAAGAGGGGAGGGCCTGAGTTTTATTATTCTGATGAAGAAAGCAGGGACAGAAGTTTGAGGTTGCACATATTTTAGGTAAAATCACACCATGTTTCTTTCTTGTTTTATGAACCTGGTGGTATGGCTTTTGTAGAAATAAAAAGAAAGAAGTTTAAGTAATAAGGGATTTTGTCACAACGAAAGATAAATTTAAATTATAGGTTTCTATATTGAGATGAACTCTCTGATTTAATATTCGGTACTCTGGTGTCTCATGCAGATGTAGAAAAAGAATAATTGTCTTTTAAATCGTGTGACAGTTACAGTTTTTTTTTTATTTTACCGGCTCTTGCTCTCAGTATGGACCAAGAATATCCGAAAGACAAAAAATAAAATTGGAGTGGCCTAAATTGAAGTAAAAATCAATGGAGTTTAAATCAATTTGAATTTATGTTGGTTTCAACAAATTTCTTGCTAGTTTAAGTTAAAAAAAAACTAATAGGTAATCAAAGAGACTGGGTTCACTTAAATCAAACAAAACAGTCGACTGACTTCATAACAACTTGAACTAATAATAGCAGCATTTAAACATTTGGCTCAAGGTTTCTTGTAGGAATTGCTTATATCATTGATGATTGTATCCGTCTTGGTTTTAACTTTACTTTGCTTCAACAGGAATGCTTTCAGAAGGGATTTACAGAGTTAATGGTAACGCTGCAGATATCAGACTGTTTGAAAAAAATTTTGAAGAAAGTGAGTATTTTACTTGGAGGGTATACAATGTATGTGGATGAACCTGGGTTTGTCAATGTGGTTTTACACGGGCATGGCATGGGGGCTATATATGGATATAGATGGCAGTGTATGGATGTGGCAGGGGAGGTTGTATGTGAATAGAAATCGTAGTGCATAGGTCTGCATTGTAATTGAACTGGTGGCAGTAGACAATTGTAGATGGTATAAGATGGGTATTGATGACAGTTGAACATGGGTAGGTTAGGAAACCAAAAAGAGAAGTATATGCATTGAAGGAAAGCGAATTTGGAGAACATTAGCTTTTTTTATCTCGCTGATTCAAAGCAACCCCAATTAACTATGAACAAAAAGAGAAAACAAATGGAGAAGTGCATGCATTGAGGAAGGCGAATTTGGAGAACATTAGTTTTTTTTTATCTCACTGATTAAACGCGTTTTCTTCTGTGCAGATCCCAGTATGAATATCGCTGAGCTTGGAATAGGAGTGCACGCTGTCACCGGGGCTCTCAAGTCATTCTTCAAGAAACTTCCCGATCCTCTAATTCCTTCAAATCATCACGTGGCCATTCTAGAATCTATGGGTAAGCCAACGAAGTTCAGAATTACAGACAATTGAAGTGACTTGAGAACTGTATTCGGAGGAATTTCATTTGAAATTTCAAAATTGAAGACGGCAAGTTCAAAAACCTGAATTAATACTTCAACTGTCTGTTACTACGTTTCGGTGAAGAAAATGAAAAGGCCCTAATTTGCACTTAAATTATCTTTTGGACCCGTTATTTCGATATTTGGAAAGAACTATGTGTTACAACTGCTTTGTCGTTCATAGTTTGTTTGTTTTTTTATCTGAGTGTTTGGAATGAAATAATGATACTGGAGTGAGAGAGACCCGGCATCGTCAAAATGCTCAAATAAGTCTTGATTTATTCTCCAAAACTTCTCCGCGATCTTGGAAAACTTTAACAACGTTTTTCTGACTCGTTCTCACTTACTTCCTTTGTCTGTGTAAAACTCCCGATCCTTAGAATTCTTTCACGAATTGAAATTCATGTGTTATTGTTTTGTGTGTATAATGCAGTGATCATGGAGGCAAACAAACGTCTGTCAATCCTGAAGGGGCTATTGCGAGATCTGACTCCCTGTAGCCTGGCTGTTCTCAAGAGGCTCATGTTTCACTTGAATCGGTAGGTCATTTCGTCTGTGGTTACCATGGGTGGCCGATATGTGCCTCACTGTTAGATACAGTAAAGCAATGCAGTGGAAGTAAATCATTCTTAGAAACCCAGAGCATTTGGAGAGGGAGGGAGAAAGAGAAAAAATTGAAAGGGAACAAAAGGAAAGGAGGAAAGGGGGAGAGGAAAGAAAAGGGGGAGAGGACACTGCTGCATGCTACGCTGTGGTGTTTTGTGTTGTGACGTGGCGTGATGTGGTGTGGTGTGGTGTGGTGTGGTGTGATGTGGTGTGATGTGGTGTGGTGTGGTGTGATGTGGTGTGGTGTGGTGTGGTGTGGTGTGATGTGGTGTGGTGTGGTGTGATGTGGTGTGGTGTGGTGAGGTGTGATGTGGTGTGGTGTGGTGTGGTGTGGTGTGGTGAGGTGTGATGTGGTGTGGTGTGGTGTGGTGTGGTGTGATGTGGTGTGGTGTGGTGTGGTGTGGTGTGGTGAGGTGAGGTGTGATGTGGTGTGGTGTGGTGTGGTG
>JANSTQ010144338.1:0-12477 GCA_026167885.1 Bergia puertoricense
CCTCCCTCCATCTCCTCTCATTTCTTGCTAAGTTTAAGGGTTAAAACTCGATATATAGTCTTACTTGTGCTGGTAACTTGAACCTTTATGAAACAATGTGAGAGACCATACCTGATATGTTGACCGTGACCAAAACCACTACTCCGATGAAAATGATAGCTATGCAGATGATCTTAGCCATTCGAGCTTTATTGATTTTGCATGTTGATTTCAGTGGTTTAAAGGAACTTCCATTTTCGAAAAGGATAGCATCGTCTGCTTCGCCAGCTTCTGTAGATAGTTCAGTAGCATATGAGTAAGTGCAAATCCGTTGCCGAAGCAAAATCAGTTTCTACTTCAATTTGCTGTTTGTAGCTGGTTGATCCTCAGGGTGAATGTACTGTCCCGAGAAAGACTTTTAATTGTCAGTTGTGACTGACTTTTTGACAATTTGTGTGGAAGTGAATTTTAGATTAATTGTTAGGTCACTTATACAGTTTGTATTTATGGCGTTAGCACAGGCGGTAATTATGTTTAACGTCCGCGGCTCGGTGTCTTAGCAGTATTTTTGTTTGTATCTGGTTCTCTTAGTGTGTAATGTATATTTTGTTTCTCGTATGCTGCCGGTAGAAACCTTCAACGGTTCTACACGTAGTTTCGCAAATATGCTCTCAAGCGATAGTGTTTATTCGTTGTTTGAATAGTGTGTTGTATATTGCACAAAGACTGGATATGGCATTGGGATTCTTCAATATTTGGTACTGTATAATACTGACACCTGCCAAGTTTTAGTAATATGTAAATGTTAAGCATGGCCTAGAATAGATCTAGAGTGTCCAGAAGAACAAATTGCTGAAACGGATAAGAAAAATAACTAACAAAAACCGACAAAATAACTTTTTTCCCTATTTGAAAAGTAAACGTGAATGTCAACTGTCAATATTTTTAAAATATTAAGCTCACCCGCCAAGATTTTGCCATATAAAATATACAGCTCTGCCAACTCATATTTCATTAGTTTGACAATTTTTTAACAATAATTGGAAGTTCTCGGGGAGGGTTCATTTTGACAGCTACTTTCAAAACTTTACAAATTGGTCAGGTGATCCATTCAAACCAATAAAGAGCTCAAAATTTCCAAAATCCTAAATTTTAAGTGCTCATATCTCCTGAACCAAACATGCTGACGCTCTGGTCTTTTTGATTTTCAAATAAGACAGTTATAATGATCATAGCAGAATACAATAAAATTTGCATTTCTGAACTTTGCCAACTGTATTTTAGTTGGTGCTAATATTTAAAGCTAAGACAGTAACTTTCTCATTAGAAAAACACACAAATTACCTTTGTATGAGGTTTTAATGCCAAATAGAAACAATTGCTCAAACAGCGAATTGATTGAAGAACAAACAAACTCAAACTGTTCTGTTGAAATCCTTTGCCCCGGAAGTTTTGGTTCTAATAATCATTTAACTTCCATCTTCTGCATTAATATATAAATTATCGCAATTAGTTTTCGTCGTATACTTTTTATATGAAAATTTAATACAGAGCCAATTTCTGTTGTATGTTCTGTACCACACTGTGGTTTAGCATTATAAATGTGGATAAAATAAATAAAATCTTACAATGGACATGCACAGGAACATAAACATTAACATTAATACCAACACGCTCACGCGCCCGCTCTCTCTCTCTCTCTCTCTTTCTCTCTCTCTCTCTCTCTCTCTCTCTCTCTCTCTCTCTCTCTCTCTATCTCTCTCTATCTCTCTCTCTTTTACCTTGTTATATGTAATATTATTTTTTACACTACTACAATCAATGACCCAACCAATTTTGTATTTGCTATTTGCTAATGTTTCATTTTTGTTTACAATTAAGTGTAAGTTATTTGTTGTAAAAACCTATTGAACTTTAGGCAACATCTGTATTTAAAGATCATGCCAATAAAGTCATTTACTACCTACATGTACCTCTGTCTCTCTCACTCTCACTCACTCACACACACACACACACACACACACACACACGCACATACACACACGCGTGCGCGCTCACCTGTTGTTGACTCGCAGTGCACTTTGTTGTTTCTCCACAAACTCAGTGTGGAGGCGTTAGAGCGGAGAGATGTAAGAGAAGTCCTCGAGAGAAGAGATGCCTGGGACAATGAAATGTTCTTTTGGTCGGTTGAACGATACTAGGTGAGACAGAATAGTACAATTTAAATCAACCTTTATCCCCGTTCATACCAAAACACGTTATCGTCCTTCCTTATCATTTCCTAAGGACGATTAAAAACAGTGTAAAACAGTGTAAAACAGCGCACCATTTTGTTTCGTGGAGATGAAAATCATTGATTATTATAGGCAAATGCCTAATGATGTCGTTGTTTTTTTTCTTATTTGCACAAATATAAGTAAAGTTCAAACAAAATGAGTTCATAATTGTCAATAGAGTATCGTGCGGTTAGAACTCGTGAGCTTGGGTTGTCAAATGTTTTCGGAGAAATGAGCGTTTTAAAAACGTTAATTCTCTGTAATTGTTATGTAGATTCGTAATTTTTCAGATTTGGGGGAAAAAAAATGAAAAAACATCCGGCGTGTTTTGAGCCCACAATTTTTGAACGCCTCAGGGAACTTAAGGTCGATTGCGCGATGTAGCTAGTTGAGTTCCTCGTCATGACTCTCGCTGGGAGAAGTCATCCTATATTGCATATTGTAGAACTGAAACACGTGGTTAGCCATTACATTTAGGTAGATTTTTAGAATATGTTTTGATCTGTAGTTTTCGACGTTTTCAAAGACGTATTCCTCTACAGTGTAAACAATGGCGTAGTTTTGAACCCCCTACTGATATAAACAACAGCGCTTTTGAAACTGGCAAATAAAAATTCGAATATGCGGATTTGAAGAAAATGAAAAGCAATAAAACTATAACAGCCTCAGTTAGCACAATTAATAATTATGTTTATCAGATTGTAACATTTTTTTATGCAGTCATTAATTTTGTTATATTATTTTTTATCAGTTTCGTCCATACTGATAGTAAAACAAACATGAATAAAATCTTACCCTTTGTTTCTTATGATCATGTGACTGCTGGCCATTGTCCACCCACTGACCACGTGACATACCCTGGCTTGAGAACATATCGATGGTAGTTTTCTCAATCAAGCTTTCAATCGGCTTCGTATGTAGATCCTTTGATTCCATTAAATCTCCAACTGGAGACGTATGTTCTTTGGAAGGTTTATCCAAAACTGGCTTCCCGTTGATGACGTTGTTGTTCTCAGCTCTTATTGTCTTAGGTTCTGTGTGACATATTCGTGCCATGTCTGTGGCTTTTCGCTGCTCACAAAGCTCCATGTTACTTCTAACGTCTTCTTTTATTTCTCCCATGTCGTGTCTTATCTCTTGCAACGTTGACCACGTGCAACCTTCATCGACAAAGCTAAAGGAAGTTTTCTCTGATTTATTTTCGGAAATATTTTCAATTTTTTCCACTGCTACTTTTGTTTTCCTATTTCTACCACAGGAGACTGCTTTGCTCTTGTCATTTGTTCTCTCAACCAGCCGGACTGGCATAACTCCACTGGAAAACTTTGCGACTTCGTCCTGAGTTGATTCCAGTTTGGTCATTTCATCTCCAGGAGCTGTATCCGTAATTTCATTTTCTGCGTTTTCTTTTATTCCTCTGCTCCAATGGGGTTCTTCCTCAGTGTCAACTTCTTTAACAAACAAAATATTTGTATCTAACTTCACTGTATCGGATCGAATTAGATTCGTACTTGTTTCAGAGCTTGCCATTCCGCCATCATTGTGAAGCAGCACTTGTTGGATTTGTGTTTCTTTAGTGGTTAAAACTTTTTCTGTTTTAGGTTCACTGTTGTCTTTTACTTTGAAATATTCTTGAATCTCTACTTCAAATTCAGATTGTGTTCCCATATCATCAAGTGATTCGTGGGCCTTCCTTACATCATTAACCTGTTCTTTGCTTTGGTGTGTTGAAAATGTAATTTCTGTTGAGTTTAGGCTTTCGATCTCTGTTTCGATAGGGTAAGCTTTCCTTTGTTCTAACTTCGCTTTAGAATAGATTTGGTAATTTCCCTTTGATTGCTTTTTGGTTTTCTTAATTATATAGTCTATATCTGTCTTTTCAGAATGAAATTGTTCTCTTCTGTCTGAATCGGTTTCAGTTGTTTTTTCCATCTCTTTCTTTTCCAAGATATCCTCTATAATCGTCTTGTCGCAGTTGAGATGCTTACTTCTTCTTGTATTTTTTACCATTTTTTCCATGTCTGTATTGCAACAAGCAATGCATTCTGATTGATCGGAGCCAACTTCTTCAAGCACGGTGAATTCTACAATTTCAAAATTACAATCCTGTGTCGTTTCAAGGAGTTTCAAGTCAGAACTAGGTTTGTCATTTTCACTGGTCTCTTCTTTCAATCTTTCCAGTTCTTCTGGCGTCAACTCGTCAGTCATATCTGCTACTTTTAGCAATCTTCTCATTTTCAATTTTTCAAGTAGCGTGCTTTGTTGTAGGTTTTTGGTTGCGGTCAAGCTGGAATCAAGTCTTTGTATGTCTCCTCGCAATTCCATAACCTTACACTCAACCTCAAACTCGGTATTTGTCCTCTCCCGATCTCTCTTTGCATTACGAATTGCTTCCTTGTGTGACTCCAATTCTTCTATCTGCTTCCTTTCTGCAGTCTCTGCTTCTCTTCGCTGCTGCCTTGTCTTGATTTTCTCTCTCAGTGAGTCCATCTGTTTATCTTTTGTTTCGTCGATTTTACGGTCGAGTCTCTGCATATCTTCCCTATGCTCGTATATTTTGCTCGCCGCTTCTCTTCTGATGTCGTTATGCTCAGCCTAACAAAATAAAATAAAACATAAGATTAAAAAACAGTGGTTATAACCCGTACGGTAATGACTCAAAAGAGAACAGGTCAGACTTGTGTGAAAGTTTACAAAACCAGTTTTCATTAAGTTTATAGAAAGGCTGTAGATTTTCACTCCCGTCTGCTTGGCCCTAAAACATAAGCCTGGTTTGTTCCAGGTACGCGTTTTCGTAAGTCTGCTTTGGACTTTGTGAATTCATAAGAAAACAAGTTGCAAACAGTTCTTGAATTTAACTGAATGGAAGAAGTATTGCAATAAAGTTAGACTGAAATATTAGATTTACCTTTCTGTTTAATTCATTGTAAAATTTTAAATTACTTGATTTTGTCACAATAAGACAATAGCAACCCCAGGAAATGTTACTCGAATTATCAATCTATAGCTTTCTTAAAAAGAAGAAAAACCTTTTTTTATTTCTGTCAATGAACGTGTTCAAATTTGTTCGTTAACAACCTCATTAATTTTTTCTTATTTTAGATCAAATATATATAAAAACAATAATTGATCTAAATAAAAAATCTGAGAGCATCTTTAGGTTGAGATTTATGAAACAAACCGGTACTTGAAATTATGATTAAATACGATTACGTATACGTAACCAATTACAAAGCATTCGACAAGGCACTGGTAAATTAATGCTCAATATCGCCAGTCATCATTCGATTACTTTTTAATATAATGAAGGAAAAATACAAATTTATATTTAAGAACCATTTCAGTGGTACGTAGTATCTTTGAAATCTCATTGAACGAGCAACACCTGGCGAAAGTCGACGCAACTCACTGTAATTGACATTTAAATAAGGAGTAACTTTGTAATTTAAGTTTTTCACTTGTAAAATTACAGATAAAGGGTAAGGCTATGAAGTAATTTGTCCCTCATTTTACTAGTGCTACAACACAATATTAATTTATCTGCTGAACTTAAGTCTATCGCACAATATAAGTGCTTTTGCCAAATATGTGTTATGGACGATGGCCCGATAGTTCTTTTATGATTTACAATTGCCAATAGTCTTGGATATTTTGAGAGATTATCTCATAGTTTTATTGGTCCTAGAAACATGAGTACAATCAGGGTTAAAACATTTTGCCACCATAGATCGAATTTACTTACTACAGTGAGGGACAAATTAGTCCATAATATTACCGACTCATTTTTCCTTTAATGTACGTGAAATCATCTGAAATTACGGACCTATTACATATCGGGATGTCAAATTCAGTTGGGTGTATCCATTAACTTTGCCAGATGTTGTTCGTTGAGGTTTCAAAGACACTAAAACTGAAATGATTTCTTAAAAATATATTAAAATGTAAATCAAATGATGACTCGTGATATAAGAACCTTAAAATTAACTTGTGTTTTGTCAAGGTTCTTTGTAACGAGCAAGAAAGTTTGCCAAAATACGCGTGAGTTAATCTATAATAAACCTCGTCAACATTTAATTACGCATAATAATCCATTGGAGACTAATTTGGGATATCATTGCAGGAATACGTAGCTGGGTTTCCTTGGAGTGTTAATTGTAACGATATTTGATAACTAAAGAAGCTTAAATTTAAAACTTTATGTTAACCCTGTTTTAAATTTAGCCCACTTTGGAACAAATGGGTCCTGTAGAACTCATAAGGAACTATATAATCACTTTCAAATTTGATAAAGATAATATTAGTCTTGTTTCTACTGTGATAACCATAAAAATCTGCGTGCAAAGCTCACAAAACAAGTATAATTAATTTTTAATCAGTTTCATTTCACTATTATGACAGCATCATATAGATATCATGATGTTCATTGTGTTCGTAAAGACAACAAACTTTCATAACATTAAATAAATAAAAACACTTTAAGACTAAGATTTTTAAAATTTCTTAATAAAATTTATGTTATCAATCAGTTTTGTTTTGTACTAAGTTTGCTTAGCTTTTTTTAGTACGTGAGTTAGAAGAATTAGAAAGACAAGAGCAACTATGTAGATTGTCTTTCTGTTTAGCCAATCAACTATTGATCAGCCCAATTGAAATGTTTTAGAAATAGGAAATAGACATATTTGGACATACATTTTTTATGACTTCATGAAACATTTAATTAGAAAATATCTAAAACATATTGCAAAAGACTTTTTACTCACAGTAAAATCCATTTAATCAATATTCGTTTGTACTGTGAAAAAATTAGATTCCTAATGCTTGAGACATTACTTGAACGATGCCAATGATTTACTTTGTATTCACTGCGTCATAAAAAGAGAAAATTAAAAGCTCTTACCTTTAAAAGTGGCTCAATCCGATCTGATCTATGAGGTTTTGCTTTAGTCTCCGATTCTAGCAGTAAATCTTTCTTATTTTCTGTCTTTATTTCCGCGTGATCTAGATCTTCATTCTCCACATCGGTGAACACGCCCCAGGTGTTTTCTCCTTGTTGATTTCTTCCAAGATACAGAGGATTTTCTTTTCCATCTTCATTAGTTACAAAACTCTCCACACCAGAAGTTGAAGGGTTTTCCTCTTCTAGGTTTTTTTGCGGAGAAAATAGTGCAGACATTTTTTCTTCGCCAGCTGCAGATCCAATTCCTTCCACATCAGTGAGTGCAGTAGTAGGCGTTTGATCAAATTCTTTTCCTTTACGATTAGACAGTAAACAATATTCTCCTTCATCAAGAGCATACCCAAATCCCTCCACATCAGTAAATGTAGTAGTAGGCTTTTTATTAACTTCTTTTCCTTTACGATTAGACAGTGAAAAATGCTCTCCTCCACCTGTGTTAGACCCAAATCCCTCCACGTCAGCGAATGCAGTATTAGGCTTTTGACTAATTTCTTTTTCTTTCCCATAAGACCCTAAAAAAGCTCCTCTATTAAACGCGAGAGAAGTTTCCACGCGGGAAACGCTGTTGTAACTAACGCGCGGTAACTCTTTAGTTATCTGGCAAACCGGCGAGGTGTCGTGAATTTCCTCACTTTCCTGATCAAAGCTGATCATGTGTTCGGAAAGCACGGCTCCCGTCCAACTGTTCAGTTTTTTCAACTTAGGAAGCTGACACTGAAGATTGTCAACGTTGTACTTGGCGTCTCTCTCGCTATTTGCCATGATGAGCTTCAAAATTTAGAAGTTGGGACTGATTAGCAAAATTTGGAACTCTTACATCAAGTAGGTATTACAAGCCATGCTTTAGGATGAGTTGACACCTTATTATCTCACTTGTTGACGAAAACTGAAGGAGAAATCTGCCTTCTAAAATATTTAAAACAAACTCAGCTGTCCAATCAAAAATTTTTCATTGTTCTTCCAGCTCTCTAGATAATGTGTTTATTAACGTTAACATTTTGAAATATCGTTACCATGGTGATACTTCTGATATATATATTTCGGTCAGGAATGGTAGTGTTTGGTTTATAGTATATCGGAACTGAATAGAGACTGAATAGCACTTAAATAATACCGCTTAATAATGAAGCAATTTCAACTTAGCTCTTTTGGGGCTGTTGTAAAGTAATTTTCTCCACTCTGCAGGGATCGAGTGTTTACATGTGCTGACCTTGGAAAAATGGTATCTCCAAGGAACAATACTTGAATATAATTGACGCACTGTGCTAAAAACGTTCCGGTTTCATAGTTGGTTGTCCTTTGACGCAAATGAACTTTGCTTCCCTTTCAACAATTGTAAGTTGATAATGCATTATCATTCGTTCCAACTGTTAAAGGTTGTATATTTTTTTGAATGCAAATCTTGATTACTTTAGGTATTTTCAAAGATGCATAAACATTTTTCACTATGCCTTAAATATTTCTACCATATCCCCATTTTTATTACAGTGACATACAAATCAGTTATCCGATACGGAACAGCTGAGGGAAATCTAGGAAAAAGTTGGTTTTCTGTTGTAAAAAAGATCATCCCTTCCACAGTAGAAGGCTCTACTTTTCAAAACCGTTGTAGTGAAAAACACTTTGAACAATAGCCAATTTCGATATATTAAAAATTTCATTCTCACACAATAGATATCAACACGAGGATCTGGAGAATAAAATATAGAGTGTGTATGTTTTATGCCCCAGAGCCCTGTGTTGATGTCTATTGTTTGAGATTGAATTTTAATATATCGAAATTGGCCTATTAAAATATTTGTCTTTGACCAAAATTGAGCTTGTTTACCAAATTTTAAACCTAACAAACCATAGATGTTGTAAACACGAAAGGCTCAAAAACCCAGATGTAGATTTTGCGTTCTGTCCATAGCAACTTTGTTCTACCTTAATATATATTTTGCGTGATCGTTGCCTTGGGTAGTGACTCAAAAAAAGACCAAAGCTTCTTTTATGTATTTTGAAAATCGTGGCGGGGGCGATTCAGGGGTGGGAGGTTATACCTCTTGTGCTGGCTTGTTATGGAAATTAGCTTGACCGTCCAAGGGTTAACATTTGTGCGTTGTTGAATACTCAGCTACTTGTTTGTTGATTAACAAGCTGCGAATGTCTCCGATCTGCCTTAACTAAATACGGAAACAGCCGCATTTATTTTTAGTTCTCCTTAACGAATCACTCAAATTCAGTGCGAGAAAAACTAGCAAACAATATCAAAGATTAAAACGACAGTTTCAAATTGGAGATTTTACATTTTTTGAGTTTAAAGCTAATAAATTCAATGGGTGCCTGCTTGTCATCCGCAAGATGTTTTGTGACATACCCCCTGCCTATCATTTCCACTATCCCAAAATACCGACAATAATAAATATTTCATTGTTGAGACATGTTTACTGAGTATATTGAACCAGAAAAAAGCTTCAAATTGTTAAGAGGATTTGTTGCTATTTTAGTTCAGAGGAAATGATATCGACCTATTCCCCAGAGGGAAGGAAAATCTACCCCCTCCCCCTTTACTTTCTAAAGTTCTGGTTCAAATTCACACCTAGGTACTTGTAACTAGGGTTAGGGTAAGATTAGGGTTATAGTTAGGTTTAGGGCTAAGGTTAGAGATAGATTTATTCTCCTATTTCTTAAACGTGGAAGTTCAACGAAAAGGAATACATAGTTGTACACCAACTCATTTTTTAAAAATAGCAATTTCAGAGAATTTATAGTGAGAAAATTATTTTGAAAACCGCTTTCATTAAAACATTGTTCTTATTCACAGTAGTACTTGCAGTTTATGATTTTTAGAGGGGGAGGGGGGGGGGTGAGGACGGGTTCATATATATATTTTTCAATATGAAATAATGTAATAAAAATGTTGTAAATACAATAAATTTGTATTTCTTGCCGAATTCAAGTATTATATTGAACAGAAAATGATAAGGGACTGATAATCTGTTTAAAAGTTATTGGCGATTGGATTATTTCGTAAAAGTTTTCTACGATCAAAATTGTTCTGTCAATGCTCCCGGAGAGTCAATGGCCGTATTATTCTTGCTACTTATGTAGTTAAAATTAAAATGTGGTGTATTGTTTGAAGTGAACTTAAAAATCTATCTAACACGTTAAGACCTTTATATGTTGAGAAATCACTCTGCGCGCCGATGGAAACTAATATAGCTAAAACATATCAATTATCTTACTGTCATTAAATATAAGTGACAACATTCATTAGTTATTCGAAATTTAACGATCCGTTTGACGGCTTTTATTGTGGTAATAGTCTTTAAGTATAACAGAAATAGAAACCTTTTGTTTCTTACAGTAGGAAAGCTCTAAGACTGTGATAGGAGAGAAATAAACACTGTCATGCAAAAGCGACTGTTGGCACTTATCGATTTCCACTTGACGAAGAGACGACACTTTTGCGTCAACTGCGTTTCCAATTTATTCAAGTCATTCAACTCAGTCTGCAAAATGTGAATGTTTTTTATTAGTATAACACTGGCGCCACTGAACGCAATATTAAAAATTGCTGGTGTGGGTTATGATCAATTTAACAACGAGAGTCAAGACCATTGGTGAGCAAACGCGATCATCTGAATTTGTCAAGGAGTTACCTGAAACAAAAGCAGTAAGTTATTAAGAACATTAGGTTTTTGGAGGAAAAGTAATTGCATGATATTTATAACCCTAACTGCGAGACTCTAAAACATTGTTGATGGAACATCTGGATTTGAATTTGAACATTTGAATTTGACAAGTCATCCGTGACAAAAGTAATAAGTTACAAAAAATGTAAAATAATACATTTGTTTACTAATACAGAACAGAAATATTATTGGCTTTGTGGAAAAAGAAATTGCAATACTAAATAAATCATTACCTTAACGACGCCTGAGAGTCAAGAACTCTGGTTCTCAAACGCGAATATCTTCATATGAGCTTTTGAGGAGTGACCGGTAAAACAGTGTAAGTTACAAAGTGTGCCAAAAATATCTTTGTTTAATTACTGATTCGGAAGAGAAGAGAAACTTGGGCTTTATGAGTAAGAAGAACGCGGGTTACCATTCAGGTCTTTATCAATAACTTATCAAACTACAGACTCGACTGGAGAGAAATGCTTGAAAACAGAGGTAATAAGGAAAATACAACAAATGGAAGCGTCTCGCAAGAAACACAGCCAACAGAAACCCATCTTGTCCACTCTGCATTGTTTTTGATCGTCTTTGTAATCGGAATATGCGCTAACGCGCTCGTTTTGGCTGTGATAAAACGCAAGGCTGCCATTCGGAGCACCACAAACCTCTTATTGACAAACTTAGCCCTTTGTGATCTCATAACACTCGCTGTACCGCAAGGTGTCTTTGATGCTTATGCGGGTGAAATCGAAAATGCTGTTTTGGCTAATTTCTACTGCAAGTTTGTTGAAGTCCTTCCTTGTGTCACCACTTCGTCATCTATTCTAACGCTAGCCTTGCTCTCCATCGAGAGATTCAACGCTCTTACAAAGCCAATGCAGATTCGCTTGAGACTGACAGAGAAGACAGTTCCTTATGCAGTGGTAATCATCTGGGGAGTTTGTATCATAACCGCTTTACCTTTCTTCATTCTGTCGAGTATGGACTATGGTAAAGACCGTGTTTGTGAAATCACCAGTTTTGACCACCATAGTGACTTAGCGTACCACTACCTTTTCGCAGTACTGTTGATATTTTTACCAATGGTGGTAATATGCTATTGTTACTGTGCCATAATATATGGGATATACATCAGTAAGAAAGTACTTCCCTCAAGCTCACAACACACACAGGATGTCAAAATAAAAAAGAAACTTGTGAAAACTCTTATCGCGGTGACAATGACATTCGTGCTCTGTCATAGCCCTTATGGGTTCTTGTCCTTCATTTTGATCGACGTTGACGTCAAAGGTACAGCCATGTTTGTGGCGACTCTTCTGATGTATACCAATTGCGCGTTAGATCCATTTATATATGCATTCCAAAGCTCCGACTATAGAGAACAGCTCAAGATCATTTGTTGTTTTTTGTCATAAGGGAAGCAACAGCAATAAACACACAAAAAAGTACCCGTTCGACAGTCAGTGCTGTTACTGAGTATGATTTAACAGTTCTGAATTACCTTATTACACGCAAATAACACGGGTACTATATTAACGCGCTGGAAATTTACGCGGTAATTAATTAACGCGGATGAAGATGAGACTTTGTATATGCGGTA
>JANSTQ010144360.1:0-12475 GCA_026167885.1 Bergia puertoricense
CATAAATATATACTACTTTCCCGCCCAATCATTTATCGTACGGCTCCCTCGTGTAGAGCACTGTATGACACCTGCATTCATCCGTATTTATATATAAAATTACAATGTTAAAAATCTAAATGTAAAAATCTACATTTTTATATTTAGATTTTTAACATTGTAATTTTTTAAATTTTAAACTGAAGAAGGCCGAACGGCCGAAACGTTTTCATTAAACTGGACCTGCGAGAAGATTTATAGTCTTTCTCATTTCATTTTATTCAACCTATATATATGTATATATGTGTGTGTGTGTGTGTGTTTGTGTGTGTGTGCATATATCAACATCTTATCGATCATTTACAAGGCTGTCTGAAACAAATCAATATTTTTTGAGAGGTCGAGAAGCGAAAGTGATTCTTCTAATATTACATTTATTAGATCTTCCCCAATCCCAAACTGAAAACCTGAGGCGTTCTTTCAAGTTTTAGGGTAGCACAAAAATGGAATGATTTCCCTAGTCATTTAAGATCAATGAAGACAATAAATGACTTTCAACGTGAGCTCTATTCCTATATACTTCTTAGATCTCCAACCCAGAAATCTTAATTTACTGGTATAATAATTAATGCATAATAGTATAGTGTGTAATAATACACTAGTATAGTTAGTGTATAATAATACACTAGTGTAGAGTATTTATTATGTTGTATTTTAAGTAAGTCACTATTCTATATAACCATAGCAATTATGTAGTAAATTAAGTAAATTTCTCATTAAGTTATCACGCGGCTTTTATGAAATGTAGTTTTGTAACTGATAAAATACCGTGGCTAAATATAAAAGCTTTTCGATCTTCTTTTTATTCTCCCGTCAGGGGATGATCCACAAAAAGTCCTTAAAACTGGCCAATACCTCTTGATTGAAGTCTTGTAGCATTTGTTGGAATTACAATAAACAGCAATATTTCCCTTTGAGTTATAAACAATAATATTTCCCTTTCAGTTAGCAAATCACTTCCATTTCTTGCATTGGTTGTCGCCTCACTGTGTTGTAATTGTTTTTTTCCATAATCAAGCATTTTAAGCATAAGCCTCTGACTCGCGTAATTTGATAAAACAAATTAAGGCCTACTCTGGGATCCAAAATCGCCTTAAGTCGCCTTAAGTTACTCAGGTTTTGGAGATTATTCATCCTTAAGTCGCCAGTTAAGTTACCCAGGTTTTGGAGATTATTCATCCTTAAGTCGCCTTAAGTTACGGCGACTTTGGATCCCAGATCAAAGTAGACCTAAATTATTGCATTGTATTATATTACTGCATCGTCAAAATAATAATAATCCTTATTAGCAAACCCAAATCACAGTTTAAAAAACCTGAATTGCATGGATTTCATAATATTTCAAATTTTAAGGCATTTATAGGTACTATTAAACTGCAACACGGCATTGCTAAAAATCTATTTGATAAAGGTTTATTATATACAACATGTTTACAGTGTACTGAAAATTAAAAATATAAAGTGATGGAACAAGTTAAAATGACAGATTGAGGCATTGATAAAAATGTTTTTTGAATATGTTTGTTTTAAATTTAGGAGCTAAAATGGCTCGACGAGATCTCAGATGTTACGTAATTGAGTTACCGGGGCCAAGAATTCGTGCAGTTTGTGTGAAAGATTAGCGATGATTTCAGAACAGAATTTTGTAGCATAACTGTTATCGTCTTTCTTTTATTATTAATGGCCTATTAATGTTTGTAGGCCGGTAGCGGCCATGGCCTGTCCATGGGATTGAGTTATAAGAATTTCAAAACTTTGTTTTCCATTTTTTTTAAAAAAACTTTCCCGAAACGAATTTCTTTGTTCCAGCTCGCTTCCCAGACATGCGCAGTAGTAGCTACACGGGCGTGTGTCTGTTGAGTATGCATGCACGCTCACGCTGTACAAAAGCGCGCGAAAATTTAACAGCTATGTTATATGGGACCGGTCATTATCTATGGCTGTGGTTGGGGATGAAGAGAAAATATTTTTCCTCATCAAAATTTGCTGACTCAGTCTTATTTTAGGCATTTTCCGGTAAAAAATGTATGAACTCAGCCAGTGCTTTTTGACGACTCAGTTATTTTCTCTTTAGACTCGACTAGCCATAAATAACAAGCCTTCCCTAATATTGCTTTGTAAAGTATTAATGCATATCATCTTGCACATGTTTCCCGGCATTGCGATTTGTGTTGAGAATAAGCTTTGCTTTGTGCCCCCTTCATGACAATGTTTTAAAAAAACTGAAAAAAACTACTTCTTTCGTTTCAATCAAAACTAAAATTTCACACGAAACGAAAATAAGAAAATGTGAGGCTTATCCTAATATTTCTCTAGGTCATTAAGTTTGATTTGATTTTTCAGTTATATTTTTAAAAGTTTCTTCCATTTCCTTTTGACAAGCTCATTGAAATATTGAGTTTTATTGTCTCATACTTGAACCAATGAGTGAAGACTGTATCTAAACTATGTCCAGTCATGTGCAACGACAAATATCCAGTGCAGCAAAAACATGAAATTTGAAATCACTTCCTGTATTTAAACACGAACGCTATTTATAAATATTTCTTTGGGCACAAATTGTGTATACTTATATGTTGAGGCAGTGCCCCCAGAATTTGAAAATTAGTTTGTTGTGTTCATTCATGTCTTTATTATGCAAATATCCAGCAATTAAACTCAACATGCGCTGACAGCTGCTTCAAGTGTTTTTTAAAAACTTCAGAAATAAACATGGAAATCATGCGCACTAACTGACATGGTAATTTATGCGTTTCATGAATTAGAAGTGGCGGGAATTGCGTCAGCTCTTAAGGCCTAAGAAAATTCACGGGTTTTTTTTTTGGCACAATAAATTAATGTAGCTGTTTATATAACATTGGGTTTTATCGAAAGTGGTGGCCCTCAGTATATAGATGTGAAATACGTTTTAGGGTATTCTCACGCAAGTTTCAGTGGCTGGTTAAAATGGACTTCAAGCCTAAAATCTGACCTGATTGAAGACCCGTGAATGACAGCAACTGATCACCGATGGTTAATGATAATGAGCCATTATTTTTCACTCCTCAACCTTTTTAAAACAAAATTTTAAAAAAATGAAAAATCTAAATTAACCGAGTGACATGTCGATTCAAGATTTTTTAGTTACAAGTCCAACGACAAGATGAGAACGCTTGGCAAAAGCAACCCACACAGCAGGTTCACTGTCGGAAATTTTTCGTTGTCATAGAAACAGAAACGTTCCTTTCAACCTTAACGGGTTTTGTTTTTCACGATTTGGTATCAAAATCAAGGAAGGTAACAATATTTCGCCAATAGTTCTTAAAAAGAGTGGACGAGTTAATTTTTTGTTGTGTACAGTTTTTCGAAAAGCCGGGTGGTTTGAGTGGATTTTCTACTTTGCGAGAGTAAATTTGGTTTTAGAAGTAATTGCTTATTCATATGACAGGCTAATCGTTTTCAGATATCTGGCTGAGGGAGGAATGTCTATCCTTTAACCGCCCTCTAATCGTGGAAAGGTATTCCACCAACACAATATTCTGACATCATATTTATAGATTAAGGTGTAAACATGGTCTTAAACATGTAATGTTTGGGATGGAGAAAGCAGTTCTAAACTAAAGAATATAGAATGCTCTGGAATCATTTAAACTTTAATGAATTTGACAAATTTTAAGAAATTTTGTCCCCTAGAGATACAAGTCAAAACAACAGAGTTTATTGTCCATGGCTATTTGGGTTAAACCAAGTGTGTCCAAAATTGCTTTCATGTTCTGGAATTTTTGCACACATGTAAAAGGTTCTGCACGAATTTAAACTCTGTTTTCACACAGGCAACGAAATAGAAAAGAGGAAAAACGTTGTTCTGGATCGAACTTTGCAAAACCTAAAAATATTTCATCACTCATGCGTACGTGAAGAACGGATTTGCATTAATTTTACTAACAAACTATAGCATTGAAAAGAAATGTTAATTTTCCCTAATTTGAATCCGTGGGAATCCTAACAAACGAATGATGGGTTTCATAAAATAAAAAAAGACCCTGCTTTTGTTCGAAAAACAAAATTAACCCAAATCCAATTATACAAAATTTTAGAATTTGGGGGTTTGTGATCTCCTGAGAATTGGTTTACATGATCTGAAACATGATTGCGGCGGGATGGATCAGATAAATAGTAGCAAGGGTAGTTCAAAGGGCATTGCATGGTAGAAAAAGCACAAACAATATTTTGAAATGAAAGACTTATGAATGGAGACCTTGCGTGTTGGCTGCTCGCTTTTCTCTCTTGTGTTTGAACAAAGCGACGCCCAACTGATAGGCTCGGACGATCCACACAACTCTTGTGATTGACTCTTTCACAATTTGCTTTCACGCGTGAAAGCTGCTGTATGAGTTTCATTGTCCAGGATCACTTAAGCTTAAAGAAAACAATGAGCTGGCAACAGCATCATAAAGTAAAGCGAGTAAAAATGACTCTGCTGTTTTAATAGTTATGCATAAGCGCCGAGAGTATCACTCGACCGTTGACTTTGTGTCGGAACAGACTGCTGCGTGTCGATTCACACCTTCTAATTCATCAGTGCCTTCTTGTTTTTTGTCAAACAGAATATTTTCACCTTGCTTAACAGTTTTCACACAAGATGCCCATCAGTGGAATAAAAGAACATGAAAATCCAAAATTTGAGGATGATTCTGCGGTAAGTAGTCGATATTTTCTTGAATTACCCAATGGTTGTTATCTTAATGGGGTGTGCCGCGTTAGCAGAGCAGCAATCTCATACCATCAAAATCCTGGTCAGTGCAACAAATACTTAAAATTTCTTGATGTGGCACAGAGGTTTGACAGGCAAACAGATAGTTATTTTCCGTTGAGGTCTTTTTCCCACACGTTTTGCGTTTCTCTGATCCACTTTAAGGACTTTAAACTAGTGAGGAAGATTTTACGAGTCACAGCCCATTAAACTCGATGTTGTCATTTATGCGTTCTTATGGAGATCTTCGTTCTAGAAATGATTCAACAAAAGCAGTAGCTAAGATTATCCTGAAGCATATTAATAAACTCTTCGTAATATAACAAGTACAAATTTCTTTGCGAACTGGTTCTTTAATAGCTTCCATATTCATGGTCAAATGAGGATTTACAATAGATGTCAAGTCCCTGAAAATTAAATCACTTTGCATATTTAAACAAATACAAAACTTCTTAAAAAAAGAAGCTAAATGAATACGAAAATAGGCCTTCTTTAAGTTTGCAAAGACTGCTTCACCGAGGAAACTTCCAAATCTGGCGTAGTTAAAAATTGGAGACTAGTCTCCATTAATTCAGAAAGTTATACAAAGATGAGACAGTATACGCTTCGCTAACCAAACTATTCAGCTCAGTTGATAATCTAGACTTTTATACCAATCCTATTCAAAATCTAGGAGAAATAACACGGTTGTGTTTCATTCCACCAAGATTAATTTTTTTGGTCCATATTTTGGAGAAAACTTGGAAAAGAGCAGTCATCTGTAAAATCCAAAAGTTTCTCATTTCTTTAAACAATTCGAATTTCCTAAATATCTCAGTCAAACGCGGCCAGGTGTGCTTGCTAATTTTTTACGTGCGTGGGAGATAGCCCTACAGGGTTGAAATGAACCACTTGAGATAGCTGAATGTTATCCCCCTTGTTACCCCCGAAATACATGTAGTCACTAAATAGTTGGTTAGTCAGTCAGTCAGTTAGTTAGTTAGTTAGTTAATCAGTTGGTTGATTTGTTAGTTAGTCAGTTAGTTAGTTAATTAGCTAGTTAGTTAGTCAGTTAGGCAGTTAGTCGGATAGTCAGTCAGTCAATCAGTCAGTCAGTCGGTCAGTCAATTAGCTCAATACTTACTGAGCTTGCTAGAAAACTAGTCATTTAACTAGTTAGCTTAGATTTAATTAGGTAATGAAAAACTGATTTGATAGTTTAGTCTATCTATCTATCAATCCGAGTTAATCAGTTGGTCAGTTAATTGGAATACGACAGTTGGCTCGACAGTCAGTAGTTAACTAAGTAACTAATCAGAAGATTTTATAAGATAATTAATGTGAATACTATTGCTTTAAAATTTTATGTGGTTTGTAAGTGTATAAGTTAGCTAATTGTTAGTAGTTAGTAAGAAAACTTAGTAGTAGCTAGCTAGTGGCTATCGCAACTCTGCTTGACCAAAAGTCCAACCGAGAAAGCATAAATTATTTCAAAGGATTTAAAGATTTTTGTGACGCAGTTTTGAACTAATGCCAGGAACAAAAAAGTGAAAGGCGATTTTTCTTAAATGCTGCGAGGATTCATTTCATGCACGCATAGTTTAAATTAAGTAGAACAAAGGAAATTTAAACCGCAAATTTAAACCTCAAAAAGCATTTAAAAAATCGAATCAAACACATATTCCCCCTAAAAAAATTCACCCCATAAAATATCCCACGAAAGTTTAGCACTGCACAGTGAACAAGAAAGAAAATACTATTTCAAATCAAAAACAAGGAGAGAAAAAGAAAAAAAAAACGTTCCATTTTGTTGAGTGCGTGACGTGAAAACTACCCGCGTATGGCACAAAGGGGTATTGTGGCTTTTGAACCCTCGAGTGTATTTAGGCCATTAGATTGATTACATTAAAATGATGAAGCCTTGTTAAATCATACATATATTCATATGTGCATGTACATATTCACTCAACCTTCCCGCCAAAACTATTAGGATTACCGGCTAACCGCTTATCGCCATGTCTCGCTTCTTCACTCGACAGGCGGTGAAAATCAACATGGATTACAAACAGTTTCTCAACAAAATCTCGGAGCCCCTGGATAGCCAGCCTGCCGAGAAGAAAACCAAGAAAGTTTTGACGTCAAACAGCCCGATAACGTTTACTTACACAGATCTTTACCGATGTCTGTACAGACAAAATGGCATAGAAGCGTTGAATACGATGCAAATCAAACAGAATGGCTTACCGAACGCGAGCAAATCTACAGTTACTTACTGTAAGTTGCTGAACGTTTACTTTCGTATTCGCTTGAATTCCATTGCATCATTTGTCCGCTGAGTCCATGGCGAATGTTTGTCGTACCAGTACTTATTTAAAGGTGTTAAATTCGCTTGATAACTCGAGTAAACTGATTAGATTTAGGTTCGTTGTATAATTGGGTAAAACGTAGTTTTCGTCTTAGCTAATTTAAAACGACCTCATTTTTTAATTGTAGGAAATCGTTCGAAATGAGCTGGCAGAACGGTCACAAACCTGATAACTATAAACTATTTACAATTTATCGTAGTCAAGAATTTTATTACCTTTAATTGTGAGACTTGCTTTTTTAAAAACCACTTTCAGCTTTTCGTTTTTAGCATTATAAACTCTTTATCTATAGGAACCTACTGTAAAGTTCTCACTATTTCTTATTAATCCCGCCAATTTACACTCTGAAGCATAATTTAAACGTACGAGTGATTTCTTTAACATGCAAAAAACTTGTTTTGCGAATCGTTGATAATTCGAATAATTCAGTCAGTCAATAGACAATACTCATCCGATTTAAAAATAGTTTGTCCCGCTACGTAATATATTATCAAAATTTGGTTTTAATTCGAATTATTTTTAGTGTTTCGTAATAATTGAGGAATTTTATAAGATTTTTATGAGTTGAGCGCGTGTTTTTGGTGTGGAGTTGTTTGTCATGGCTCATTTGAGTTGGGCACGTGTCGTCAGATTTATTAGTTTGTTTATGTCATGAAGGAGTACCATAACTTTTTCTTCTTTTAAAATGGCTCCTTAATTTTGGCGAGTTTAAAGTGAAATTAAACTGCTTTCAGCTTTGCCTTGGCTGTATATAAATAACAGTCTTTAAGAGATAGATAGAGAAAGTGTTTTCTGATTCGGTTTCTCCGTCACGAATAGTTTCGCGTGAAGTTCTTAAAATCGTCCCCTTCTTCAGTTTTTGTTGCGTTTTGTGGTTTTAGTTGAAAGCACGATAACTTAGTACACCGAGTCTTTTAAGTACTATATGTTTGTGACGTCAAGATGGCTGTTGTTGGTTAAATTTTGTCATGACCTTCATTTCTCCACGATCCAAAAAAATGCATTTGAAAGTTGGACCTCACAGCATAATAAATCACCCTCTCTCTATCACCACCACACAAACTCCACCACTTCGTCTTTCCGTTCTAATTTCGTCATGTAAATAAGACTGCATCAAGCCGAAAATGAAGACAATATTTATCATATCTAAATCCATCAATTTATCTAATTATCTTTTCAATTAGTCACCTGTTACCTGCGCTCATCTCTCATTCATCAATTTTTGACTTTTTTCATAGCTTGTTCACACACGGCTTCCTATTTTTCTTGTTTACGTTTTCCCACTAATAATCCAAAAGTGCCAAATGACAAGTTGCTCAATTCTCATTACTTGTTTTCATACATTTCCTATTATAAAGTTGATAGAATTTTACATTCCATCTATAAGAAGATTTGGAATGGGTGATTAATTCCCCAATTCTCAAAACTGACCAACCTATTTTAGACCGATACTGTAATGAGAAGATAGATATTGATAAACTTGGTGATAATGAAAGGCTTAACCCTCGTTTGCATGGTCTTTTTCTATTCTGCAGGGTGCGAAATTTGCCGCGAAGACTGCGACACCGAGTGTCCGATTCATGGGCCAAAACACTCCCTCAAAAGACCAGACAAAGTGGAAAAACATAAAGTCACAAACGCCATAAAATCTTTCCCCGACGAAGTTGAACTCTGTCGTTCAAGTATCCCAGGAGCCGGATACGGCGTTTGCACGAAGAGAGCCATTCCTCTGGGGACATGGATTGGGCCGTATGAGGGGAGGAGGCTCAATGCACATGAGATTGTCCCTGGCCAAGATACGTCTTACATGTGGGAGGTACGCCTGTAAACAAGTCTTATTGTTGTCTTCTACACTTTCTTACTTTTATCCACTGCCTCGCTGTGTTTTTTTTATTTATTTATCTACACACCAACTGTAGTTGCAGTGCCTGTGTGAGCACTGTTTCAAATAGATTTGTTTGTATCAGCGTCTGTACATGTCTGTGCCTGTGTCTGTGGCTCTGTGGGTATATAAGCATATGTTTCAATGATTACTTGTATGTGTATCTATATGTATGTGCGTATGTACGCATTAGGTCGGTGTGTGTACGTATCAGTTTCACGTACCACCTCCTTTTCTATCTTTGCAATGCGTGCACAAAGTCTCAGTTAACGTATTTGTTCTCACTTTGAATCTGTTTCTTTCACATTCTCCCTCTTTATCGCGCATTATTAATATTTGCTTTACAATTGAACAGACATGGGAAATCGTAATTACTGGAGTGGGAATATAAAGCTCGTCATTTTTAAACCCAGAGTGATGAAACACTATCCCCGTTTGTACTAAATGTGAAATGCTTACTTAAAGAGTCAGTGAGAGTTAATTGTCGCTTTTTCTCTTCAAGCTCTTTGACACTAGATTACTTTTAAAATTGCACTTTGCCGCAACTCCACTGTTGGTTAGTCAAGAGCATAATATTTTGAACTTGATATAGCTTGGAGGCTTGCCGCTTCACTTGCTCAAAAACCCATTGGTCGAACTGCGCCTGAGCCATTGTTAGCTTTTGTTATTCAGTCTGCAACACAAAAACTGACTCGGCAGTAGACTTCCATTATCTTGAGTGCTCTGTGACATAATTCTTACCGAGTTACGTATAAAGTATCTCTTGGTGACTTAAACGTTTCTCCGTTTCTGTCGAGTTTGTGTAGTTGGAAGTCTGTAGCATTAAAAATGTTTTTTTCTATTTAGATTTACAAGGATGGCGTCGTAGCGAGTTACATAGACGGTAGCGATGAAAACACGTCTAGCTGGATGCGATTTATCCGCTGTGCCCGCAACAAAGAGGAGCAAAACTTGTTTGCCTTCCAGTATCTGGGAAACATTTACTACCGCGCTTTCCAAGAGATTCCGGTTGGCAAAGAGCTATTGGTGTGGTATGACGACAAGTACCCCCACTACCTGGGAATGCCAGAATCCATGTTTGACATGTCAAGTTTTATTCCCAATGGTGAGTTGGCAATATTCATGAACTAAGGCCTTGCATACACTAAACCGGATAGCTTTCGGGCCGTCATTCAAACCGGCCATAGCTGATAGGACTTTTGTTCTCTTTCTTCGCCACGAATTTCGGGCGGAATGCGTCGAACGTAAGACGCAACTAATTCGAAAATGGTTACAGATTGGTGACAGATCAGATGGCTTTTTGTTCCGCGGAAAACGTAGAGTAGACATCGAATTGAGTAGCACAAAATTGTGTTTGCCCGGACATATTTTGTGTTAGTGCTACTGCATTCTTTAGGTGAGAAACTCCACTGGCACCCCGCACTTTTCTTGTTTTATCTTAATTTATTTAATTTATCTGTTTATAGTTTTAGCGTAAGCAATTTAGTAGTAGACAAAAAGCTATCCGGTATAGTGTAAAGCCTAGAATTAGAGGAGGTTGACTCTCATGCTAAATATATAATCCCTTTTTAAATGGCGAAAAAATATTTAATATTTTCGGGAAACCTTTGTTATGAAAAAGCAAATCGGTATCGTGAAAGACAATTGAAAAGAAAAACAGTTTTGGTTATCAGTGGTAGCCTATCTGTTCCGTTCGACCGACTCGGCGAACCTCAAGGCAAATTAAAGGGAACCCAGCCGAATGTGCAGTAAAAACTCTAGTTTCTTAGTTTAAAACTGTAAAAAAGAAACATTTTAAGCCTTTAAGCCTTTAGGCCTTTAAGTTCAGTTCGGGCTCTTTGGATTCCAGAATAGTGCCAAAGTTTTATTTGCGAGAAAAAGCTAGAAAAGAAACCGTTCTAAATAGTTAACATCGACTCAAGGTGAGACATGGAATTTATCAGATACTGAACTCTTTGTAGTTCAAAGCTGAGCTCGCACAACAAGCTCTGTTGAGAGTTTTAATCGATTTCCCTTTTCTACTCAGGATCCAAACCAAGTAACGATACAATGGTTGTAATTGCCCCGCGAGAGATGCCCGCGACACCCAGCACACAGAAGGATGGACACCCACCACCCAATAATTCTCCTCTCCCACCCACCCGCCCAGCTGGTTTAAAGCGCTCGTACTCGTATGGACCGGGTTCGGCTGAGCTGCCAGGCGACCAGCCACGGATGCTTCCCATAGTGGATCCGGCAGTGGTTCATATGAACGGACAACAGCAACTGCAATTACAGCCGCGAGGGATTGCTGCAAAGAACAGTGTCATTCCTACAGCCAATGCAATTCACCAGTCCCCACCGAGGCGACAATCCACAAGTGAATGTCACTCGCCGCTTATGAGGAAAACCAGCGAGTCAGGCTCAAGTTACGCTCCCAGCTCAGATGACGAGAAATCCCCCTCACCCGTCTCCCCACGGTCGCCAGACACTTCGGAAGTGAGCTGTATGTGGAAATGCGGCCAATGCGGCAAAACGTTCGCTCAGCGAGCCATGCTGCAAATCCACGTGTGTCCCCGCACCCCCCGCAAACCTTACCAGTGCGGCCACTGCCCAGAGTCGTTCTGTTCGCCGAATGAGCTACGCACGCATGTTGTCACGCATATGGGAGAGAAGCCATTCAAATGCGGCTACTGTTCGCGCTCGTTTTCGGGCTCCACGACGCTCAACAATCATATTCGCACCCACACTGGTGAGAAACCATTCCAATGTGACAAGTGTGACAAGAATTTCTCACAGGCCTCCCAGCTCAGCCGCCATCAAAGAATTCCGGGGGACTGTGTCGAGAGCAAGTAACTACGTCATTTAATACACAAAAGCACACAGAAACATTGCTGCTGCTCAAAGACTGGACTAAGAATATTAACATCAACGTAAATATTTAAGTCACTTTTATATAAAGTGATAATTGAATGAAATGCGACAACTTTCGCAAAATCAGCACTTGCATTCCCTATCGAGTATACCTGGACATTGGCGTTAGCAAACTTAACGTTTGATGAACACTGTAGATTTTGATTCTTGAAAGAAAAATAATCGATATTTGTCAAACTAGAATTTTTCTAAAGGTCTTAATGACATAAATAGAGGCCTACCTTATGATTTAAAAATCGATCGTTTTTTCGACTAAGGGATTCAACATAACACTGTCATGAAAATATAAATTAGAAGAGTGACAGCACATAGGAAAATTTATGCTTCTCGCCAATACATTCGCTCTGGTTATTTTATTATAATGTACGAAACAGCATATACTATGCAGACATAAAATTGTATTTTTGTAACAAAATAAAATCAGAAATTATGGACAGAACTTGATCTTAGCCAGTCAAGTAGTAACCTAACCAGTGCACTTCAAGAATTCTACTTTTTACTTGTTTGTCACTGTCCAGGCCCGTAGGCAGCTTCTTATATGGGGGGGGGGGGGGGGGGTGGTTT
>JANSTQ010144371.1:0-12471 GCA_026167885.1 Bergia puertoricense
CGGTTACACATTGTAGGATTGCACTGTGGAGTCACCAGAGTGCTCAAACTGCGAGCAGTGAGCTATGCGTAATGCAAGTAGTGAACGTTTCTTTAAGAAACTCTCCTCCCAATCCATAATAGAGCTCAACAACATGAGCTGGAGCATAATATACCTATACAATCATCCAAGCTGCCAAACGAACAAACATGGAATCATGATACAATGTGCCCTCGCGGTTACTACTATGTATATATATACATCCTCAAAGCGTGGCACCCATGTACACATGTTTTTCACTTTTCTGTGCTACTGATTTTATTCAAATGCTTGCTTGTTCGATCTCATTTACACCAGTTTTTTGAATTGTATAATATAATTTCTACAAAATCCTACCGTCTGATTTTGGCGCAACCCTAGATTTCCATAAATTTAAATGCCACCAAACTATGACAGCACTTTTTTTTAGTCTCCTCGAATTTTCTCATTGTTGTGCCAAAAAAAAAAAAAATACATGGAAAAATTGCAGTCACGACACTGAATTCATTTTGTGTTCAGCTAAATGTAAAAATTGTGGTGTTTTAAACGCCTCATAGGTAGCTGCGGAAACATAATATTAATATAATTATCTGACAAAGGAATTAAGTTTTGTAGTAACAAAACTGACAATAATCCGTCACAAAAAAAAAAAAAAAAAGACAATGACTTCCTGCGGCTCAAAAAATGTGAAATAACTTTGGTGTGATTTACCTGAAATATGAACGAGTATAACCGAAATAGATTGGCTCTGAAACCTACCATCGTTAAAACTTATAAACGTTTAACTTGTTTCTATTTATAGGGAACTCGGCTCCTGGCAAAATAGTGCCTTAAATGAAGGCAATGAAATTCGTTGTATAGATTTCCACTACCTGAGTCAGATATTACAGGTCAGCTCTCAGAATTAAGTTTGTACTCGTCCATGATTTCATGTCATATTGTGACGTAATTCTGAGTTTATGGACACTTTATTTATTAACTGTAAGACATTTCACACGCATAATATTTTATGTGGCCATCACACCAACACTGGGATTACTCTGCACTAATCGAAAAAGTGAGTTTTGTTTCTTTTATGTCTCATGAGATAGCATTTCAGCAGACCATACCAACTGTGGTGTGGTAAAAGAAGGTCTACATACATACGTATACATACACACTTTATTTGAACTCGAATTTAAGTGTAGCTGTTACGAGTGAATGTCAGCAAAACCCAGACACGATCGTCGAAATCGCGGGCATGTCCCAAAATTCACTTTCGCTCATATTTTCTCTATTGGTAGGTACTACTACGACACACTTGGAAAGAGTACTGATTTTATCAAATACTTACGGGCTTAAGAGAAACTGTGCTAAAACATTTAACGGCAATTTGCATGATCGAAACTACAAAAATGGGCTTTTTCCGTAAGCTCTACGGGTGCCCGAAATGCAAGTTCCCCAACAGTTTGATATAAATACTTGCTCTTCGGTGCTTCTTAAATGCTCTGGTTATAACATTTACAAAAACTTGTGCATTTGGGATTTTACAGAATTTTTGAAAATGATCAGTCACATTCCTTTTGACAAGAGCACTTTGGTACTTGAAAAGCAGTGGCACGCTAGAGTCTGTAAAACACAGTAAACACTCTAAGTATCCAACAAGAGAGTCAATGCCTGTGACGTCAGTAAGTGCAGTTTGCAATATGGCGGTCTCTATGAGCAAAAGTGCACAACTTCTATTGGTTAATTTGTAAAACTGGACACAGACAGCAAAAAAAAAAAAAAAAAAAAAACAATTTAGAATTTCGTAAACAAGACCTTCGATGCCCTATTTTAAGAAATCCTAATTTTAAGAGTTTCTATAATCCAAGATTTATGTTTAATAATTAAAAATCAACAACAAGAATAATCCCTTCATAAACGAATTATAGATACATAGATCATTATAAAACAAATTAATCTTTTTGAAAACGGTGGTAAATAGAAAAAAAAAAATGGAGGACTTGGAGATTTCAACACCTGATATGATTAAGAACGGAGCGGTCAGCTTCAAATCACCGAATGGGATGAAACTTTGCACGCAAGTGTTACTTTGGGAACTGTGAACTGGGGGCATAATTTTTATTGTCAAAAAGCTTGTACATATCACCAAACCATGACCCCCTGAAAAATGCAAAATTTATTGAAATTTCTGTGAAAAAATAGTTGAAATAACAGTGTTTTTTTTTCGTCAAGCTGACTGAGAGGCTATTTTAATAGCACACTGTCCACGATATTATTGTTTAACCCGGCAGGTGAACTAAATGCCTTCGGGCCTATTGCGACTTGTTCGCACTTTTTCAACCTTGTGTTGAACTAATTTCCTACCCTGGGCTTTTGGTTGGATTTGCATTAATTTGCATTTCTGTCCATTGTGTGCCTAGCTGCTCTTGCTCTCCCCCATTGCACCATCGGGAGCAAGCGAGTTGTAAACACAAAAAACTTCAGTTCTACACCAACACATAGGTAGTTCAACTCGAGAATGGACGATTTGATTGCGGAGGAGCACTATGAAAGTCACTCTGGCGAAGTTTCGAAAACAAAATCAGACAACATCAAGGCTACAGTCGACACATCAATTTCTTCTCTGGCGCTTAACTTGTCAAAAACTCTAGAATATAGTATTGGGTCTTTAAAGTGCGAGATATCAGTCGAGAACGACTCCCTATTCGACAAAAGCGTGAAAAACCTTAAGAAAAACGACAGCTATTTGTCTAAGAGAAAAGGAAAAGAAGGTCAATACCGCCATAACGAAAGGGTTCTGTCAATAGCTGAGAGCACTAAAACCGCGTTGGAAAGCCAACCAGTGCGAAAAGACAAAAGCCCTTTTCGACGAGTATACCGCTTTGTTAACCAAACGAATGAAGTCAATCAAACTGGCGGATAGAAGTCAGCATGGCTGTGTGACCGTGGAAGAGTATTTATCCAACAAGTTAGTATCAGATAGCGAAGATGAGAAAAGGATCGAGCGCTCAGAGAGAAGAGCTGGTGATAAGGTTAAACAGTCTGAAAAAGCGAGGAAGGATCCAAACTGAAGTTTCAAGCGGCCGTTAGCCGTCATGTACCACGAACCAACCAACAAAGTTACTGTCAAAAACGTCAATGTCCCCTTTGCACCGCAAAATCGCAAGATTGGGCGTGTTTCCAGATAAGTTATTTCAATTCCTCGACTGAATGTTATTTGTTTTTGTCGTTGTTGACTATTCTAGTTCATTGGTAACTTTTTCACTTGAGAAACTAACTCTGTTCTTGTCTTCAGTGTGTGTCGGTTACGGAACACACCGCACACTTCTCCATGGATATACTTGATTGTTGTGTTTTCTAAATCGGGGTTTAGTTAAGAATAGCACAATATCCACGATACTATTGTTTAGTGAATATTGAGATTCTCAACGATATCATTAGTATTTATATCACATCTCATTATGTTTTATTGTTTTCATCCTATTGTTTCATATTCCTATATATACGCCCTTCTTACCTTGCACAAGTCACTTCAGTTCTACATCGACACATAGGCAGTTCAGTTTTACCAAATTTACTTGTTATATCCATGATTCAATTCATCAATCAGAGTGCTCAACAGCTATATTAGTTGGAGCCTGTATATAAGTTATGACGGATCAAATCTGGTTCATATTTTCGTCTACAGAACTGTTTCGTGAGGGTGAACGTTCACCCCCACTCGTCAGGGCTGATTTTATTTCTCATACGAGTTATTTATCTGCTATGAAGGTAATTACATCGAATTGAATGGAAATAACTATTTATCAATGGAGATTCTTTAACAAATATTTAACAAAAAAATTTTAACAAAAATTTTGTGGCATGTCTGCAACTGCCGCCCAGTTCCGATCGTCTATTCAAGCTGGTCATTTCCCTATGGCATATAGTAAAATACTTCTCGAGAGTACAAAGCATATAAATAACTCGTATGAGCGGCAAATAAAAATCAGCCCTGACGAGTGGGGGTGAAACTTCACTCTCACGAAACAGTTCTGTAGGCGAGAATATGAACCAGATTTGATCCGTCATTACTTATATGTAATATAAGTAATGACGGATATATATATATATATATATTTAATTTATTTTTTTTATTTTCCCCCTTATATCGTTTACTGCTGGCAGTATGGTCATTTGCAACAGAGTTTGTTGAGTATTTCTAAGAGCTCCAACCGTTGCCAGCCATCAAGTTCTCAAGGAAAATCGGACATTTCGACTAATTAACTAGATGATTCTGTAGCTTTGTGTTCAGATCAAGTCGATTCCAACTTATTTGCTTTTTCTCAACCTTTTTAGTATTTTAAAAGCAACTTTGCCCTGCGTATCAGTTCAAGGGAATTTAGCATTTATTCTGGAGGAACACTCTGGACGCACCCTGCTTTTGTTCACTCCGTCGTAGGTGGTTATAGTTTTTCCTTCAGCGTATTTCCGCCATCATGCAACCTCAGAAATAAGTTCACGTTACCAAAATTATTGTTCACTCAGATGCTAGTGAAACCGGATTCCGCGGTTTTTCTTCAGAAGTCGATGGAATTCCTGTTCACGCTTTGTGGCCATCGAGTGCTGAAACGAGCCCCAGTTCAACATGCTGAGAGCTTAAGGTTATTTATTGTATTTTGCGTTTTTGGCAAAGACATTCGCAGCATAAGAAAGTCGAAGTGTTCCTTCACCATGAGAATGCTTGCAGAATCGTTTCAGTAGGGAGTCCAAAACCTCATCTGCAGTCCATTGCAGTATATATTTTTTGCCTCTGTTTATCGAATGAGTTTCACTAAGATATATATGCGGTGGCTTCCCTGTGAGCAAAATCATATAGCTGACCAACTTTCAAGATTTGTAGACAGGGACCGGATTGGTCAATTAATCATTCAATTTTTAATGTCCTAGATTCACTTTGGGGTCCTCATACTATCGACACGTTTGCTTCACAATCCAATAATCAGATTTATTGATTCAATCCAGGGTTATTAGTTCCTAATTCCGAAGCAGTAGATGCGTGAGCATAGAACTGGTTTGGCGAGAACAACTGGGTTTGTCCTCCGACTAGCTTGATTATCCCTGCTATTCAGCATATGAAAGCTTTCACAGCTGAAGGAGCTCTTATAATCCCACAGTGGTCTTCTGCAATATTCTGGCCTTATATTTCTCACAGAAATCGTCAGTTTGCATACTTTTCTAAAGACCACAGAGTCCTTCCGAGGATACTCAGGTCTATTTATTACAGGCACGGGGCAGATGGAAGTTTATAAGAGGACACTATCCGTTTTCAGTGGTTGACCTAGTTTCAGTATGCAGGCTCTGAGGATCGCGATTTTCCAGCTTATAATTAAACAAGTACAGTGCCCTTTTTATGTTATTTTTCTTTGTTATTGAGATTGCGCATACGTTTTGCTATGGATAATTAGTATTTATTTACTATTTCAATAAGAATACATCTTGTTTACGTTTTTCAGAGGCTCGTCAGCATATCGCTAACACAAGGTGGATCTGTGGGCCCATGTTTCTGCAGTTGTAGAAAAGAAAATTATCATGGAAGTAAATCAGAGATCTAATTTCCCGGCGGGTCATTGTTTTTACCGAGGCCATGTAAAAAAATTATTTTAAATTTGATATGAACTCTTGGAGAGCCGAATGCCCGGCAGGCCGCTGTTTTTGCAAAGGGCAAGTAAAAAGTTATTTACTTGATACGAAGACTTGAGAGCCGATTGCCAGGTGTGCTATTGCTTTTTGCAAGTAAAAACTTATTTTAAATTTGATATGAAGGCTTCTAAAGCCGAATGCCGGTGGGCCGTTGTTGTTATCGAGGGCAGGTAAAAAGTGATTTATTTGGTACAAAGGCTTGAGAGCCGATCGTCCGGTGGGCCACCGCTGTTTTTGCCGATTGCCCGGTGGGCTATTGCTTTTTGCAGAAAGCAAGTAAAAAGTTATTTTAAGTTTGATACGAAGGCTTCGAAAGTCGAATGTCCGATGGGCCGTTGTTTTTGCCGAGGGCAAGTAAAAAGTCATCTATGATCTCAGGTCTTTGAAGGAATCGCTCCCCACCTATTACTATCATGTGCTTCAATCCTGGAAGGAATACCAAGAACAATTGTGCGGCAACATAGAACCAAGCAGACAAATACTTTGGAACAATACCTCAATAAGAATAAATAATTCGCCAATTTATTACAAAGAATTAGCTAGTTTAGGTTGCCTGTTTGTGGCTGACTTGCACCACAAGGGAGTCCTAAGAACTTTTGATTATTGGTCAGAAAAGAGGCGTTTTCAGTAAGTGAATACCTAACATGGATGTCGCTGATTGACTCAATTCCTGAAAAATGGAAAGTGGCAACCAGAGCAATTAGCGTCGTCACATATTACCAGATAAAAGTGGATTATATACAATCGCTTGTCGCAAAAAAAGTGTAGCAGGTATTCCTCAAAAAGGAAAGGTAGCAATTCCACCAACAGCAAAGAAATGGATAGAAGATGAATTCAACGTCTGTGAAGACTTAATGGAAAATATTTACACAATACCTTTTTTGGCCACCGTTCACACAAAAGCAAAAGATCTAGAGCTTCAGTATAAAATTTTAAACAAATATCTGGCAACAAACAGTTTTTTTAAAGAAGATTGGTTTGATTGAGAATGAAAGTTGCACCTTTTGCGAAAAAGATGCGGAAAATGTGTTCCATTTATTCTTTGATTGTATCTTAATGAAAGAGTTTTGGAATAATTTTTGCTCATGGTGGAATTCAGCCACCATGCAATGTATTAGTTTAACTTGCAAAGACATAGGGCTGGGATTCGATCTTCAAGAACCTCCAGTTCTACTTAACTCGTGCCTTTTATATGCAAACTTCCATGTATTCCGCTGTCGTGTTCAGAAAGCCAAGCCGTCCTTCCCCGATTTCTTGCAATATTTAAAGCAGCAGTTTCATATAGAACATTTTGCCTCATCTCAGTCTGGAAATATCACGTCTCTAAATGCAAAATGGTACCCTTTGAAGGACTACTTGGCTTCCTCCCTTTCGTTTTAGTCGTACGCACCATTTTTGTCTTTCCTTTATTTGTTACTACCTTTTTTTTTTGTATTGATATTCTGTTTATTGTGTTTGACGGCAGTGTAGTGTAGTGAAGTGATGGATAAATAAATTTTTAAAAAAAACCCTAAAAAAAAAAAAAAAAAAAAAAAAAAGTAAAAAGTCATATGTTCGTTACGAAGGCTTGACAGCCGATTGCGCGATGTGCTATTGCTTTTTGCCAAAGGCAAATAAAAGGTTGTTTTAAATTCGATACGAAGGCTTCGAGAGCCGATCGAATGCCCTGTCGGCCGTTGCTTTTGCCAAGGGCAAGTAAAAAGTTATTCATTTGTTACGAAGGCTTAAGAGCCGATTGCCCGATGTGCTATTGCTTCATACCGAAGGCAAGTAAAAAGCTATGTTATTTTAAATTCGATACGAAGGCTTCGAGAGCCGAATGCTCGGTGGACTGTTGTTTTCGCCGAGGGGAAGTAAAAAGTTACTTATTTGATACGAAGGCTTGAGATCCGATTGCCCCGTGTGCTATTGCTTTTTGCCAAAGGCAAGTAAAAAGTTAGTTATTTGATACGAAGGCCTGAGAGCCGAATGCCCGGTGGGCCGTTGCTTTTACCGAGGGCAAGTTAAAAGTCATTTATTTGATACGAAGGCTTGAGAGCCGATTGCCCCGTGTGCTATTGCTTTTTGCCGGAGGCAGGTAAAAAGTTAGTTTTAAATTTGATACGAAGGCTTCGAGAGCCGAATGCCCGGTGGACCGCTGTTTTTGTCGAGGGCAAATAAAAAATTGTATATTTGATAAAAGGGCTGGAGAGCCAGTTGTCCGACGGGCCACTGTTTTTACCAAAGACAGCTAAAAGGTTATGTACTCGATACGAAGGCTTGAAAGCCGATTGCCCGGTGGACCATTGTTTTTATCGAGGGCAACTAAAAAGTTATTTGATTGATACGAAGGATTGAGAACCGATTGTCCGGTGGGCCACTGTTTTTGGCGAGCGCAAGTAAAAAGTTTTGTATTTGATACGAAGGCTTAATAGCTGATTGCACGGGGGGCCACTGTTTTTGCCAAGGACAAACAAGTTGTTTATTTGATACGAAAGCTCGTGAGCCGATTGTCCGAAGGTTCTATATTTTTATCCAAATCGAAGACGTCATTAGGCTGGTCTTTCATTTACTGCACTTTTGCTATTATATTTTGTAGACGTGTTCAGTTCTGGTATTCGGACCGAAGTGCAGACCTTGCAAGACCCAGACTCGAAGGGGATCACAGAGGGACTACCTTGCACAGTTCTTGGTTGTACAGCACCGTCTACTCGGTCCAGCTATTCGCAAGCATGGAAAGGATGGAGGCTCTGGGCAGCATCGAAAGCAAGCGTTGGAGCCGTCACTGCACAGCCTTCGATCCTGGCACTATATTTGAGGAACTTGATTAACAAAGCAGATGCCAAAGGCAACAGTTTCGCCGTGATTAAGACCGCAGCGTATGACATTCAGTGGGGTCACCAAGTCGCGGGTTTACCGTCTCCTACGAATCATCATATAGTGCGAACCACTATGGAAAGTACCAAAAGATCTCTGGCGAAGCCCATTAATCCCAGGCATCCGATTTCTCCAGAAAGCATCAAGGTTTTAGCAGAAGCGCATAATAAACTTGATATGACTCTAGAAGAAGTTAGATTACTATTTATTGTCCTTGTTGGCTATGCTGGGCTCCTCTGGTGTAGCAACCTTCTAGCTATCAAAAGGAAAGATGTAGTTATCTATGATATTCATATGTCTGTATTTCTTTCCAAAAGAAAGAATGATCAGTTTTGTCAAGGTCACGCTGTATTATTTAGAAAATTGAGAAATATAACTTGCCCTGCGTGCATCACCAACAAGTTTATTTTGCTTTTGCCTGATTCGTCAGAATCATCAAATCCAGTTATCAGGCGAATAGTTAGTCCTAAAACAGGTCCCAGTTTTTAAAGTCACTCGGGTTTATCTAGCGGTTATGTCAGGGAATTTTTAAGAAGCATTTGAAACCATTAGTGTCAGACATCTCCCTTTTTGGATCTCGCAGCCTCAAGTATGGGGACGCTACAAGGGCTGGAAACGTTCCCCTTGATCCACATTTGCTAGACTGCCACGCCGGCTGGAAATCCAGCAAAACAAAGCATAAATCAGATTGAAGTAAACAAAGGACGATTACTTTCTGTGTCTGATTCTCTGGATTTATTATATATTTACAGCCTTTTAGGATTGGGACAGAGTTCGAGCCTTGGTTCCTACCCAGATTTCCTGTTTCAATATTTTGGTCCCCCATGTGTGAGGGGCTTTTTCTCAGTTTTTTTCTGGCCTCCGAGTAACCGCTGCAACAGTTACGTGCTCGACTCTCATTTTATCATGCAATCTATTTATTGACTTTTGTCACGAGTTTTGTAAGATATTGTTACTCTTTCGTAGCTGCCTTATCGTAATTAGTGTTGATATATACAATGAATAAATATATGTCGGTTACGGAACACACCTCACACTTCTCCATGGATATACTTGATTGTTGTGTTTACTAAATCGGGGTTTAGTTAAGAACATGGCAATTTAACCCGCAATATTTGAACTCTTAATTAATCTTTGACATGAAGGTTTCCTCCGGAACAAATGCTTCTTTGTGTGGATGCAGCAAGGCAAATTGTGATATCAGTTTTGCGTTACGGTGATATCTTGAAATTTCAGTAGTTCTCAAACAATTATTTGAGACATTTGGCGCAATTTCTAATCTTATTTATTAATTTTTCATTTTACATGAAGCATAAGACTCGGTATTCTTACCTAAAACAAACACACTTGCAGGCTGGTTTATAATTTTGTGAGATATGCTGTGTTGAACAGACTCGAAACTGGCTAAAGCCAAAAAATGGAATCACTTTTAAAAATGCCAAAAATGGAATCAGTTTTGAAAATGCCAAACTTTGTAGTGTTTAATGGTGAAAAAGACCTTTCGATTGATATGACACCTGAATTATTTTGATCAACAGGGCAGATGAATCATTGAATACCGTATATATGTGTGTATATTTATTCTTTTTATCATTTTGTCATGCTTATGATTTCACATCGAACATACATCAAATTTACTGAAAACTCAAGCTTCTGCAGTCTCTATGATATTTGTTTCGAATCATCAATCAAGCTGGCAACCAAAGAAAGCTGATGCATTAATTGCTGGATTGCCGCTTAATTTTCAATACCGAAGTCGTTTTAGCTCGAGTCTAATATCTGTCGTTGTATTTTTACTCAATACAACCGACTTTTCGTACCTGATATTTTTTTCATACCACAACCTTCGCACCTCAGCTACTGATTAACAAATATAGTCGAAGGTCAGAACAAAGGTACTTTTTCAAGGCGAAACGTTATTGTTCTAAATTGTATGAAGAGAAAAGGGGTATCATTGGAGCTGATATCAAGCAATATTAGCACTAGAGAAAATGAAAGAGCACGAACTACAAAGTCTACAGTCTCTGTAATCTGTCCAATATCAACTGCACTCTTTCCAGTCTCGATCAATTTTTGAAGCAAGCTTTCGTTTTTTTTCTAAAGACTTTGAAATAACCTGGAAAGTTACAAGTAAACGCATTGGGTACTTAATCATATTCAACTAATTGTACGACTGACATACTCACCTGATAGCGGAAGAAACAAACAGGAACAAATAATTGCAACATTCACACAGCTTATCCAACTTAACAATTGTCTTCCGTTTGACAAACATTCTTAGATATTGCCGAAATGAATATAACGAGGTATGAATAAGTTCCCTTTGCAAGCTCAAACACAAACGATAAAACAACATTCCGCGGCATATCACTTAAAATATTACCTTATTATGACTGAATAACTTAAGTTCTTTTGCTTCTTGTTAAAGGAATTAGCGATCACGACCCTTTTGCGTCATTAAGTCACACCAGCCTCAACTTGAATTATACAAAGTAGTCAATCAACCATAAAGAATAAACCATTCACTCAATCGTGTCATCAGCTTGAGGCTTTTCAGTGATCACGCGGAATGTTATTTCTTGTTCAGAATATCAAAGTACTTTTTCGAGAACCATTCTAAAAAACGTGTACAAAGGATGCGAGAAGCAATCGACTGCTGTATTTTTCCACTAAACTTTCCCATTGACGCGATCGAGCAGCTGGGAAATGGGCATGGTCTTTGCGGACTTTTTAGCAGAATAATGCGCTTGGCTTGGTGTAAGATGACCCCCTCTCCAACAACACCAAAACCACCGCCCGTGGCCTATAAATCCAAAACTTATTAAATATATTAAAATTAAATTTGCCATGGTAGAACCTTAAGTGAAAACTAATTTAATGATACATTGTTTTGTCAGTTATGATGTCATATGACATCATAAATTCGCGATCCGTGAAATTGTCTGGTGGCCATCTTTGATTTTTCGATGACGTCAAAGTGTCCCAACTGACGTAAAATGATTGAAAATATGTTGAGATGATTGAAAAAAGCAAGATCCGTAAAATGAAAGCATTTAAAATGAGAAAAATTGGAATAACCAAAGAAAATTCTGAAAATAAAAGAAATAAAGGACGACCTGTCATTTTAAATTGGGTTACTATGGAAACAGGGTAATTAGTGACCACAAGTTTGACAAACAAAAATGTTCTTCGATAAATTTTAGGATAAGTCACACAATACTGGCTTTATGCATGAAATGGTTCTTTCGTTAGAAAGGTTGAAATTTGGCACGGGCACTTTCAGCCTCTCCCCTCTCCCCCTTCCCTCTCCCCCAGTCTGAATAGGGTTAAACCAGCTATCAGAGGCCAGCAATTCGTAAAAAGTCTAAAAAATAATATATATATATATACATATTTAATCTCATTCTATAAGCTCTGAGATTTTTCCATACTAGTGTAGACTTGCCACAAGTCGACTCACAAGTCACACAAGGTGAATTTTCCTAGGTAAGACTGATGAGAGCGAGCCTCAAAGCGACGAGCAGAGTGAGGCGCAAGAGGCCAGTAGACTTGTATCACTTGCAGCGCGCCAAATTTCACCGGTGGATTTTTCCACCGGAGGCGTAGTTCAGACACTGACCAATCAGATTCTAATAATTACCTATCTGTCAATCGATAAAACACGTATTGCATATTAAGATTGATTGCAAACTTCAAGAGATTTGGATTGTGCTTGTTCTTTTCATTTGTGATTTGTATTAATTGCAGTCATGAAATCAGTACAAGAAGCAATCGTTTACGGATTGAGAAGACTAGGATATCGCGAGAAATCAAGGATAATCAGCGTATTATTTGGCTGGTCGCGACGTATCATGTATTCATGATATCGCCAACTGGTTCTGGAAAAAATCTGTGCTTCCAGATTGCACCATTTGTTTATGATTTCATTAA
>JANSTQ010144382.1:1426-12470 GCA_026167885.1 Bergia puertoricense
ACTATTAAAAGTGGGTTGGGCTGGGGATGATCTCCGGTTAGGATTTCCGGCCCATTCAGTTGTATTTTAAAATAAACTTACATCCGCCGTTGATGGCACATACGTGCAGGTGAAACATTTTTCAATATTTCTTTATCCGAAATTTGTTTTTGTTTTTTGGGAGGGGACTCGGTACTATCCAATGCTCACGATCGCGGAATCTTGTGAGTTGCATTATATTTGTTATTATGCTCTCAACAATGCGAAAAGTAGAAGATCTTCGTATTTTTCCTGCAAGTTGCTTCGCAATATTTCAGAACGTGTTTCTTGCTTCAGCTGCAGCTCTTGATCTGGCAAAAAGTAATCCAATTGGCACTCATGAATTATCGTTGAAGTATTACTGACGCTAAATCTCTTACGTAACCCCAAAGTGGAAGCGCGAACAAATCACTGAGGAAATGAACTAAACGGTTGGTGAAAATTTCAATCCTGGATTGTCACTAACCGACCTTCAAATAACGGGATCAGGGCCTTGACACATTAAAACATTTGCGTGCAGTTTTCCTAAAATAATAAAATTGTTTTATAACGCATAAGACATATTACCTGTGCTCTTATACGAAAGTTAAAAACCGAGTTAAAAGCATCACTTCCTGACTAGAAAAGTGAAGAGAGGAAGTTAAACTGAAGACGGAATTTTACATCTTTATGGCCCAGGGAAGAGAGTTCCAAAGTTCACTGTAGTGGCTTAGGAAAATGATATGTAAAAGTGTGCGAACATTGGATCGGTATTACCGGAAGTTATTGAGTCTAATGAGTTTGTGGTGGTCTAGGAGGATTGTTGGCTGTTCTACCAAAATATTCCCTCAGATCAACGGCTCTGTAAGACATACGATAAAAGCATTACGGAAGATGAATTTCACCACTTGTTCGTGTGTGACGACATCCTGAAAAAGGAAAAATTACCTATTCGAAGTGAAATTAGGAGGAAACAACCACATATCCAGTTTTTGTTTTCGTGTATCCAATCTATTTTTTGATGGATTGTCGCTGAAAGATGAGTCAATAAATAAACAAACAAGTAATTTTGTAAAGGAAATAATAGAATTTTTACTGTCGTAGTTAAATGTTTTCTAATCATATATAATTAGTTTTATTGGTCATTGATAAAAATGACAACGCAATTCAATCAACATTATTGATGTTAGTTTAGCTTCTCTATCTATAATTAATACTTTAATATAATTCCGGCTTGCAATGCAATTTGTGATGGTGGAGTGATGGGGCTTGAAAGAGTTTGTAACAGTTTTGTGATCCCACGCTATATTCATCATGAATAAAAGTTTATAATTTTATTAAAATTTTAACAGTTTTTTATAGAGTTAATAGTCTAGTGGTTTATAACAAATTGTAAATATTTTTTGTCTTATTCCCATAATTTTGCCCGACACACCAATCAACTATTGCAATTTAGAGTGTTTTTTTTTTCTTTTTCTGTTGTGCGAATATGGTGATTCACTGTCATTGTTTGGTGATAAATATTCAAATAAAATTCGATCAAGTTCAATCCTTCGACGATTTTGAACAGAAGTTTCCGAGTCAAACTTGTTGTACTGCCAGTACTCGAATTCTTTCAGCCGAACCGTGATATTTTCCAACACTATAGCAACCTCGTATCATCTCGATGAAAATAATATTATACAAAATCTAAATTCGGCGCAAAATTCAGTAATTACCGTAATCCTATTTGAATCCAAAGCATGCTTTCAATTACTGTCGTGTTTTTAGCTCGCAAATCACGAACGTTTTTTGAGATTGCAGATTGCTTTAGTTAAGAAAGCAACGTTGGTGGCATCTGAATGTTTTTTAGAAGTCTCAGCAGTTTTATGAATAAAAAAATCTTGCGTATAATACCTTTGTAGCCTCGGCTATACTCAACCAGCGAGATAAAAGTGACACGGTTTTGAGGTCCTGTTGTTTTGTACGCATCCTATTCCATAGAATCTCAAGTTATCCTTTTCGTATATCCCGTGATTTAATAATGAAACACTGATTTTGGAGCAAATGATGACCAGTGCTATTTTCGTGTGGGAAAGATTAAGCACAGCTCTGTATACAAAAGGAATGTGTTTATGCTGATGAGTACAACTACTTTAACGAAACCCTACGACCTGCAATCGAATTTATTTGGATTAAAAAACGTAAGTTATGATTTTAAAATCAGTCCGACTGAGCAAACTAAAGACAAAGATATGATGTTTGCACGCACATCGCTCAAGCCAGATGTTCCAATTCTCCGGTTGCAATCACAATTCAGTAACAGATTCGCTCCTGTCGACACTGTCTTTAATAGCGAGGTGTTCGAGACAGAGAGAGATTTCGTTATATATTTCCACTGACAAGGCTTTGATTCTGCTTCAGTTCACTAAAGGAACAAAAGTCAGTGGTATGGACGAAGACGTGTTTTCCGAGTTAAAACCAGACGAAGAAGAGGAAGACGAGAGGGTTTTCGAGCCGTGCCAGTTTGCTGGCCAACAAGCCACTTCCACTAGTAACGGCGATTGCGCGGAAACTGGGACCGAAGAAGTGCCAAAGTGCGTGGTGTGTGAGGACAAAGCTACCGGATACCACTACGCTGTGTTCACGTGTGAAGGCTGTAAGGGGTTCTTCAAGCGCACCGTGCAGAAACAGCTTGAATACACGTGCCGTGGGGACGGTAACTGTGACATCAACCAGTACAGCCGCAACAGGTGTCAGTACTGCCGCTACAACAAGTGTATTGCTATGGGAATGCTGAAAGAAGGTGAGGGGACAGTGTTTGTGAGAGACGGTAGGAGAGTCCAACGGAGAGACAGGCTTTTAGATCAGTCTACTGAACATGTGTCCAAACTATCACTGTAAGCCAATAAGTATGTGTAATCAAATGGTGAAGAGTGAAATTAGGAAATAATTTAACGCGCGTGTTGTCAAAATTCTGATAATTTCCCGAGCCTTTAGACGAGAGAAATTACTAGAATTTTGACAACACGCAAGTGAAACTATTTCCTAATTTCACAAGTTAACTTTTGATTACATTTGGGTGACAAATAAGGCTCACAATCGCGGGTTTTCTGTCTTGTTTATTGTATCAAGAACTCAAAAAAGCTGAAAAGCTTAAAGCAGACATTTTGGCTCATAAAGTTCACAATTTGCCGAGTTTTTCTAAAAAAAGCCGTTTATAGTCCTTGCTGTTTTTCAAACGTTTTAACATTGATCCAACTGTCAAACATTCCTTACCTTGGCTCAGTATAGTTTGTCATGAATGAACTCAAAATGCACTGCCGCATAAATCCGCCCGACGCCATGTTGATGTATTTGACGATTTGATTTCGTGTGAGGACGTTTATGTTGTTGCTTAAAACTTTTCTGTATGGCCAAAGGAAACTGGCAGAGATGAAACTCAAGCAAAAGCAAACAAGTTTCAACCTTCAAGACCTTGGAAAAATAATGGCAGACATGTTTAACTCTGGTGTGTGCGAGGTTAGCGCAGCTGGTAAGATCTCTGACTGCCAACCAGAAAGTCCCGGGTTCGATCCCCGGCCTGGTCGAGGGTTGAACTTTGTGCACCTTCTTTCACCACACTGTCCGTGGACAGGGACGTTAAGCCGTTGGTCTAGTCTCTTGATGTTCTATCGGGGGACTTAAAAGAACCACACACTTCTCGAAAAGAGTAGGGTAATCCCGGTGTTGTGGTTTGTTAACTGAGGGCACAACTTAATGTCTCAAACAGAAAACCATTGTGAACCGCTTATAGCGGTCTGGCTAAGGCCCTCAACCACTGAACCATATACTTGCTGTGAACAGGTAGCTGAAAAGCCCCGCAGGGAGCACCTGTATATATATGTATGTATGTATGTATGTATGTATGTATGTATGGGCGCCATCTTGGATTTGAGATTTAGCTCAAAATGGCAATTTTTGTAATTTCACATGCGAAAATTATAAATTACAGCTGAAATTTTGTGTCAAAATTAAGGAGTAATTTGTCGCCCAAGATATTTTAAAAGATGTAATTTGGGGATGAGGAAAGTCGAACGGTCAGATAGGTTTTGAAATTAGCCAGCTGTACGTGTGTCAACACTGTTAGTGCAAGAGTGAAATTGGTTACTGTGGACATCGAAAGGCGGGGGAACAGTGTTTGCGACGGAAAGTCGGAGAGACGAGCGGACAGACAGGTTTTGAGATGAGCTAGCTGAACACAAGACCAAACTGACAGTGTAGGAATGAAATATGTTGTTGTGGAGATGTTGAAGGATGTTTGTGAGAGTAAATAGAAGGGGCCGTCGGACAGACAGGCTTAAAGATTGAGACTGAGTATGTGGACTGTCAGTGTCTGTTACTGTAGGGAATGTTGACGGGAGTTGATGAGATGGAACTTCGATTAATAGTCGGAGAAACAAAAAGACAGACAAACGAATGGACAGAACAGATTTGAAATCGGCAACAAGCCTTAGAACGTGATTGACAGGTAGATAAGCAAATATTTAAACGCAGACAAACTGACAGAAGATGACAGATAGACGGGCAAACTCAGTGTCGCAACTTTCATTATAATCATAAAACCTTTGGTGCGATGGAGAGTTTGGAAGAAGGTAACGAAGTTGAATTTGTGACACATAAACAGACTTTTCAGCTGAATTTAAATAGTCCCTATAAAGAGTTTTGAGTGACTGTGTTTATGTTTATCTGACCACACAGCTGTAAGAGAAGATCGTACGCCTGGTGGACGCCACAGACACAAGTCGATGCAAGACACCAGAGTAAAGAAACAAAAAGTTGGTAAAGACGAGGGCTCCGGTAAGCCGACACATACGGACTGCGTGATGGAAGATGAGGACGACTCAGGCGAAGACTGCATGGAAGTCATTTGTAAACTGCGCGACAACATTACAATCATCCCTGAAGGCAAACTGAATTTGGACAAGGAAGATGGTAAACCCGACGTCAATAAACTCATGCAGTACGGCTACCAAGAACTCCACTCGGTGATTCAGTGGGCCAAAGCTGTCCCAGGCTTCAAAGAGCTCTGCGTTGAGGACCAAGTCGCCTTGCTAAAATCGGGATTTATGGATCTGAACGTGTTCAGGTTAGCGTACAGGTCCGTTGCTTGTGATCCCAACTCGGTTTTGTTTGCCAAGGATATTATTTGTGACCGCGATATGTGCCTTGAGATGGGCTGGACGCCGGACTTGGTCGAAACGACGCTTGAGTTTACGGAGAAACTGAGGAGTCTGAATCTGGACCAGTGCGAGTTTGCTTGCTTGTCAAGCCTTGTGCTACTCAGCCCGGGTAAGTGGGTGTTGCACAGCGTTAGTGTTTTTCTGTTTAACTGACTAGTAGACTGACTGACCGACTGATTTACTGACAAACTCACTGATTTACCGACAGACTGACAGATTGATTAATTGATTGATTGATTGATTGATTGACTGATTGACTGACCAACCAACTGACTGACTGACTGATTGATTGATTGACTGACTGACTGATTGACTGATTGATTAATTAATCGACTGATTGACTGACTGACTGACCGACCGACTGATTGACTGATTGACCAACCAACCAACCAACCAACCGACTGACCAATAGACTGACTGATTGATTGACTGATTGACCAACAGACTGATTGACTGACTGACTGATTGACAGACTGATTGACTGGTTGATTAACTGACTGGCTGACTGATTTACTGACTATAGTAATAATAATAGTTATTATTCTTATCATCTGACTGGTGAGTCCCTGTTTGAGAATTTTATTAATTTAGGAACCTAATTCAATGCACGAACTCTGAATGTTTTTTCGTAGTAGGTGTGATGGGTGATGATGATAATGATGATGGTGATGATGATGAGTATGATAATTATTATGATTTGATTATTTTGTGTCACAGACGCCCCTGACCTGCGCAATAAGGAATTGGTGAGTGAGATGCAGTCCAAAATCAGCAAATGCTTGTCTGATTACGAGACAAAGATCCATCCTCAGATAGCTAACCGGTTCGGCAAGCTTCTCCTTTGCCTCTCCACGCTGCGATCCGACAGCGAGAAAGCCCTTGAAAACTACATTACTCTCGAGTTCTTCGGTAAACTAGACATGCCACCGCTGGTTGCCGAGTTATTAGACTAAACGATCAGTAGGAGTGTTTGGACACATGTATGCTTCAAGGAAGTTCAGTGATTGGCAGAAGGTGGAGCCTGTGGTTGATATTCCATTAGGGGACTGATCCTGAACTTTGTTATAAGAGACGGACAGACCACGTGGTTGGACACAGGCGTCCCAGGGTTATCACGCAAGAAATCAAAGTAAAAAGAGAAGAACAATACTCGTATTTTAAGTGCAAAAAATAAGACAAGAGTTAGCCCTTAGATTCCTACCATTACATTTACTTGAGAGGAAAAAATGGTCATGGCATCTTTTTCTCCCTCTATTAAGAAGCATGGGTTTATATACGTCGGATTTTATCAGATGTTAAGGTGCTGTAAACAGTATATAGAGGATATTACATGGGCGCGGGAGTTTTATTTTCGAGTGTTTACAATATCTCTCACGAGTGAGCGAAGTGAACGAGTGAGAGATGTTTTCAACACGAGAAGATAAAATTTGTATCTCAAAGAGGCCATGTAGTGTTCTGTTTATTACAGTAATATAGATAAAGTACCAGGCACGAAACAGTTAATTAACGACAAAATGGGTAAAAGTGAAAGTTTCGGTCCTCCAACTCTGCCATAGGAAGAAGTGACAGGAAAAAGCGGCCGCAGTGAGATTAAAAATTGGCGCGAAATCTACTAGCGCTGATTGGATGACAAATACAGGGTTCGTACGGGTCCTTAAAATCCACGAAAGTCCTTAAATTTTCGTTTTCAAAATTTAAGTACTCAAAAGTCCTTAAAAAACGTGAAAAAATGCCCAAGTCCATGAAAAGTCCTTGAAATTCACCTTCTTGCTGCCTGACTGTTTGAAGTTTGTTTTTTTTTGCTCGACAAAATGTTACATATGCCAGTTGTGTGTGCAAGTGAGAAGACACTCAGTTCCTCCAATATATTAATAAATAGACCAAGCTTAGTTTCGCAATCCTTTATTTAAGGCAGAGGCTAATTTGCTAGATTTTAGGATAATTTTTTCTTGTATTTGGGTGCAAGATGCTTGTACCGCGGGTCCATAAAAATGACTTTACTGTACCATAAAAAGTCCTCAAAAAGTCCTTAATTTTGAGATCGGGATTAGGGGAAGAACCCTGCAAATACGTAACCGTGGTCAGAATTTGATATCTTCACTGCACGCGTTATGACTTTTTAGAGAGGAGAAACCCTGGTATTTTATCTGTATTTATGTGATAAATCAGCAATATTGTATACATAATTATATTATCTAACGTTTGGTCCGTTTAGATTGAACAGCACTGGAACTTTTAAATGTTGTAGTGATAAATCATTAAGTGGTGTGAAATCTCTTCGGTAGAGAAGGTCTTGCAGACAGATTTGCAGACCAAAAAGATAAGTTCCGCATTCTTCTTTGAATCTTAGCATCTAAAGATTTTATCAGAGGCTGTTCTGTTGTAAACCGTACGTATTTTTTGCTTCAGTCACAGCCAAATTATTGCCACTTCAGACAGGTTGATTTCAATCCATTTCACAAGGCAAAACAATCGTATATGCGGAGCCAATGATTTTTATCTGGCTTGTGACAGAAACGGAGATCTCATGTGCAGTAACGATTCTCAGCGGTGAATAGAGAAGCACCAGGTGTGAAAATGCCATACAAGGCAGTCCTCAGATCGAGACTGAACTCGACCCATGCCTTTCTGAGAGGTCTTTGCTTCTGCCGGAGGCCAGGTAAAGCATGGGTTCGAGATCGAGATTGTCTTTATGAAGCATCTGAAATTATGATTTGCATCATTTTATACAGCCTGCATTTGATTTGCACCTCTGAAACTGTTATTTCTCAGTCATTTCTTGTCATTGTTAGCGTAATATGAGATGATTGTGAACCCGACAAGGGGCTGGAAACTAGTTAACAGGCAAACCTAGTAATTTTAATGCACCGATCAATGTTAAACCGGAGGGGGGAGGAAGGGGGGGCAGATGTGGGGCATTTGACATTTTACGACATTTTTTTTTCAAATTCCCCTCCCAAGGGACGGTAATTTTGGTCAATTTCAATCAAATTTTCCGACCCAAAATTTTCAGATATTTATATTAACCGTAAATTTTCTGGTCATCTAACACATGCGTGATTTTTTTTCACAGGATATTCAGGTTTTCATTTAAATTAATAGTAAAAAATTCAGTTCATACACATATGCTTATTTATGTCAGTAAAACGTCCACCACCTTGCTCACCTGAACTTCCGCTGAGACTCGAAAAATTCGCTGCTTCTTGTTGGAAAACAAACTTGGTCCCAGGCTTCTCTGCACATTCAAATCCCCCGACCCTGGGGACGAGCTTTCCGGTCAAATTTTCCACCCTCGGGAGGACAAGTTTGTTCGAATTCCCCACATCTGCCCCGCCTCCCCTCGGGCTTAACATTGATAGGTGCATAAGTACACGCTTCTTTCTTATAAGATTATAAGAACCAGTAAATTTCGGCGAGCCTCAGAAGAAAAAGCGTGTGATATAGTTGTCTGAAGGATTAAGGCGCTCAGTTGTATTTGAACAACCGAGGGCGGAATTTAAGAAGCTTACGAAACTATTCCGGCCCTGCAAGGAGGACGTGGATAGGAGAGGGGTGGTGAGCTGGGGAGGTGTGACCAGGAGAGGAGTGGACGGGTGGTGAGTTGGGGACACCAAGAGAGGGGTGGTGAGTTGGGGAGATGTGACGAGGAGAGGGGTGGTGAGTTGGGGAGATGTGACCAGGAGAGGGGTGGTGTGTTGAGTAGATGTGACCAACTACCTAACAACTAAGAGCACGCGTGCTGGCTTTTAACCTCTTTCCTATTACAATTTTAAAGTTACAAACGTGAAGTTTTATGTTGCATGGTTTTGGAGCGATGTATTTCTGTTTGGAAGACGTCGGTATACCTTCTCGTAATTTGCAGCCAAATAGTTTTCATGTATGTAAAGAGTTGAGCATCCCAGTTATGTTCATTAATGATGAGAGTAGTACATATTATGTGCCTTTGAGAAAGCAATAAAAGTGCTGTTAAATATATAACTTTTACGTATTTATCTGAAAACTTTGTATACAAGAAAATTGTTCGAGAATTTTTATCTTGAAGTTTTATTCCAGGGAAAGCACATTTGTTTCCACATATTGTACATTTAAACTAGTCAGCGACAGGATAATAATATTGCTATTTCAAATTTCTGACTTTTCACATTTTCCAAAAATAACATGAGTAGGTATACGTAAAGTTTCAAAGCGCTTTACAGTCATATCAATAAACGGCGCCAATGGCTGACGTTAGAGTAGTTATGGAGGTCACAACGCCGGGATTTACCCTACTCTTTTCGATAAGTGTGTGGGTTCTTTTAAGTCCCCAGATAGACAGTTGAAAGACTAGACCAACGGCTTGACGTTCCTGTCCACGAACGGTATGACGAAAGAAGGTCGCACAAAGTTCAACCCTCGACGAGGCTGGGGATTGAACCTGGGACCTCCTGGTTGGCAGTGCAGTCAAAGATCTTACTAATTGTGCTAACCTCGCACACACTAGTTACGGTGAACAAGACTATTACAGGTATACACAATTACTATTGTCAATGGTAGTTGTGCTCGTGATATCGGCATTATCTCCAACTCGTAAGTGGATTTCTGTCAAGTCACCTCGCTTTTTTTTTGTCAAGTCACTTCAAGACAACAGTTCATAAACAGATACATTATTTCCGTTCGACATTGTTTAAACCGATGATTGCTCTTGACAGAAAAGCTCGAGGTGTCAATGAACAATCGAAAAACTTGAGATTCACAGAGGTAGGTAGTTACTTTTCTATTGTAATTGCAATGCAAGTTCACGAAACGCCTAAAACAGACTTCAAAATTATCAAAATCATCTTGAGTTTACATCAAACAAGAACTAAAGTTATGGATTCATGGCTGCACACTGAAGTACTTTCTTCACTGGTTTACTGGTAATACAATACATTTTGAAGAACAACTTTTGGCGCAGGAATATGACTTTACAGGAAAACCTTCCTCTTGGAAACATTAAAAGGCAATAGTTAAGGAAACTAAAAGAAAGTCCCTACGACAATGGGACAGCGGAATTATTAGAACTTTTTGAAACGTTTAGCTTGTGGACCATATCAGTCCACAGTGATAAGTTGTCTTTAAGAGTTGCGTTTCCAAATAAGAAACATTTACGTGTGGAGGAAGGCTTATATTCCTGTAATCACAGTGTTAGTGATACTGGAGAAATTGGATTTAGCACGATTAAAATTGCGAACAGAATCGGAGGACAACTGACTTGTCACTAATAAAAGAAAAAAAAGAAAAATAACCAGGAAACTGGTTTTAACAAATGAGTATCACTATTTCTAAAAGAAGAACGATGAAACTTTTAATTCAGGGTAAGATAAGCATTAGCAGTAGGAATTTGCACAAAATACATTAAAATGCAACAAAAATATTTCCAGTTGATTTGTGAATATGTCACAGTCGTTATTTTTTACAAAAAGGCTACCTTCATGTAAGATGTTTAGCTCGTGTGTGTGTTCGGTGACGCCCCACTGAAGTGAATCGAAGAATTTCTATGGAGTTTTTGCGATCCATTGAAACTAACATTTGTATCCCTCAAAATACACCTACCGTAAATGATCTAATTAACGCCCACTCTCAAATAAACACATCATATCAAATAAACGCCCTCCGGAGGTGTAAAGTTTGTATTTAACGCCCCCCTCCAATAAGTGCTGCGTGTCTAATAAACGCCCCCATTAAAATTACCCCAAAATACAAGGAAATAGCACAATAGAGAAAAATCAGCCAATAGGCCCTTTGCAGCTGGAGATCACATGGTACAAAATTCGCCAAACTGGAAGGCAAAAGAATGTGACAAACTCCAAGACAAAGGTTCGTCAACT
>JANSTQ010144393.1:0-12469 GCA_026167885.1 Bergia puertoricense
CTTGAAAACAAACAACCATAAACCGCAAGTTAAACACATTCATTTGTATCTGGGGGGAGGAGGGGGGTAGGGATTGTTAGAAAATAGAAATATAGTTTCAGTTTAGAGAACGTGCTGCTACGAACCCTTTAAAATGCAATTCTTCTGCAACGAAAACCATGTTTGGCATGAAGTTGTTGGTTTTAGGAACTACATTTGCTCTCTTGATACCATTTTGTGCTATTTTTGGGCAAAATTTAATCAAACTGTCTTTTAAAGCGAGTTCTTGTCATGGCTTGCTTATCTCAAAATACTTTAAATGCAAGTTATGTTAAGATATTAACCAGCATTTCGTTTAGTTTTGAAGTCGGAGTCGGTCGAGTTTCCCATACGAGGCATAACGTGAGGTCGTCGCGAAACAACCGCAGATAATGAGGTTAGCAATTGTTTTGCTGTTTGCTGAACTTCTTGTTTTGACCATCAACACTGAGGAGTTTGGTGATAATCAAGAGTCTGTCTTGCACGATGCAGGTAGGAAAACATTTACTCAATAGAAGACCGACGTATTGCAACTAATGGCGCTTGTGGGTTTAGAGTATTTGTAGGCCCTGAAGACATAACGAGGGTTGTAAGAAGGGGGTCTAGTGCATGGTCTTCTTTGAATTATAAAGGAAATAGGACCATGCAGTGGTCGGTGCCTTCCAAAACTATTTAAATGCATTTTATAATCATTAGCAACACACCAAACATTCTGGTTTTTAAGTTGACATTGATAACATTTTTCTAGAAGAAATTGAGTTTTATTTTGAAGCATAACCATGCATTTTTTAAAAGGGAATCCAAACCTTTGTTCCCCATTTAATTCAAAACTCTTAAGTTTGGTTGCGTGGATTGATATCTTCGCTCTTTAACACAAACAGTTTTAAGCTTCGAGTATCTTTTGGTTTATCTTTTAACTTATAGTTTTTTGTGGTTTTCTTTCAAAAAACAATTTACAGGCACCGGCCTGCAGGCCATTCGGATGGATACGCCACTGCCAACAGTGTGATGTAAATGAACGTTAAAACATAAAACAAAATCAAACTCCTTCATGTTCTTTTCTTACTGGCACACTTACTGTATTTAAATACATTATCTAAACAAATTAAATTTCGCGTATTATTTAACAGTTATAAACTTGAAGCATTACAACAAATGTTGGTAACCCTAACTCTCCACGACCGTGCGACCACGCCATTGTTTTCGTGTTATATACCGATCAAAACGTGAACCACAAGCTAGAAAACGAAGTTTGGTTCCACGATGTCCGTTATAGCTGCTGAAACCGCTGACGACATAGTAAGCAAAATTCAATTCGAGAATGAACATAGGTATAACCCACTGAGTTAAAACGAAGAAACTCCCCAAATCATCCTCTTTTTTTGAATCTCTGAACGATAGCAATTTACGGAGGTATTTTATTGTTTGTGAATCGAATTAGATAACCAAGCTGAAAGCCGATCATTTTTTTTTTGGAGGCTTAGATTTGGTTTTCAATGAAACAAATGTCGTCAATGTATTGAGCGCAAAATATAGCACCTCCCTTAACAAATAGTTATCGAGCTTATTTAAGGCTTGAAATACGCACTGTTAGAGTCTAAAACCAACTGGAACCGAAAAGTATAAGCCGTAATACAACTGGAAATAAGACATAATATTTGTCAAGACATTATAACGATTTTCTGACTAGATGTGGTCTAGCGTTGGTGTTTAATTATAATTATGAATTTAAATCTGCCTCTCATCATGCTGAGTGCATTTGTTATAACAGTGAATGATTTGAATTTTCAGTTGTATGCTGTAACTTTCTCACATTTTTGCCAAAGTAACCCTCGAACGTCCAAGAGGGAGAAGGAGGAGGGGGATCAAATTGATCTCCATAGGGTATTCAAACCTTAAACTTGAAGCAATCAAAATCAAACTAGCAGACCCTGTAGTCCAATTATGAACAAAACTTTTGGCGTTAATTGATAACGTTATCATTTGTAATTAAAGCAAATTATGTAAATTAAAGTTTGGAAAAAAAAATGGATTTTTTTGACAAAGTTTGTTTATTTTCTCAATTCTTTTCTTTTTAATTTTTGTATGTTTTCCTATTCAAGGGTATAAATACATGTTTTCTACTAGGTTAAAAAATGCTGAAATCTAGCTAAAATATATAAATATATAAATATATATATATATATATATATAGGAAGTTTGCAGTTCGAGTTATCCGTTTAAAAGTGCTCGATACGATGAAGTAGAGCGAAATATATATAAGGATAGGAGAAAAACACAACTATGATCTCATCTCGACAAGCCTGTTTCGTGAGTCGTATAACTCACTCGTTCGGAGACTTTAATGAAAAGAATATTCACAATCATCGTATAGCGGATATATACAAAATTATCATAATAGGCGGTAAGTTTAAGAGTGGTGCTCTGATCATGGTTATTGTTAGTTATTGCGTAACAATGCTTTGTTTCTGTGTCGGCATGAAGATACAAGTTCATTGCGCTTGTTTTAGTATTTCTTTTTGACTGTGTGGTTCAGACATATTTTGAGTTTCTTGGATTTTTTTGTCTTCTCCCGTGTACTTCGTATTAAAAGTTAAAAGACTTTTGTCTTGATGTGTCTCCAAAACAATCAAACTTAAGATCAAAATTTGGGAGTTCAGAACTCCTGATTCACGTTTTTCTGAATAACATGTTTTCTGTAGGTTCCTTGGACATAAAAATTAGCTATTTACGTGGGCAAAAAGTATCAGTAAAGTACTAAAAACTGAGTATTATTTTTTTTCATAGAGTTGGTGGCAAGGGAAAACAATGACAGAAGTCACGAAAGTTATGGTTCAGTGAAAGCTGAATATGCACAAGTGCAATTCTATCTGAAATACCGTCTCATCTCTGCTCGTTTTAACCAATCAGCGTGCGTTTTTTATTCCTGCTATGCGATTCTATAGGAAAATTCATTACCTGACGAGGGCAATGAATTTTCCTATAAAATATGAAACACAGGCAAATAATAAACTGAAACTGAATCTGTGTAACGTAAATCGTTTAGTGCATAACTCGAAGACCTTCACTAAGCATTTGTCCTTAGACTATTTTTTGTATAAATGTAACTATACATCACTAATTATTTTTTTATATATTAAATACCGAAAATAATAACCTGTGAAAACATATATGGGGTGCAATAAAGTATGCTTTTGTTTTAAATGCGTCCTATGACGTCATTGTGATGTAATGAGCGAGTACATACTTAGCTCATAGCATCAACAATATTAAGAAAGTCATGATAACAAATTTTGAGAGAAACCATTTTATAGATTATACTATAGAGATATAAGTAACCAAAAGACGATGTGGAATCCGGTTAATTATATTAGAAAATGACTATCAATGCTTTGCTTGTGTCGTGACATTTCAATCCCAGGTCATGCGTAGCCAACTCATGACAATAATTGTTATGTATAACCCAAGCCCAGGGAATTTCAGTTGAACAGTTGCGAGATCTTTACCTGATTTCCACGCAATTATTGCAGATTTATCTGCGTAACTATGTTAACGTCTTTAGCCGTGTACACGCGTTAAGGTCGTTGTAAATCACACTATTGAAATAACTTCCGTAGATACTGTATTCTGATACACGTTGACAAGAGTGCTCAAGTTGTTTTTATAATTTTCCCACAATTTTATGCTTCTTGAATCCGTCGATCAGTTACCAGAATAAGCGTAATTAGCAGCATTTTGGACGTTATTTTAAGAAGAGAGAAACTGACTCGCTGCCAAGGAAAATTAGTCAACGGAGAGACTGAAAATAGAAGGTAAACAGCGAAACAAGGCGCTGCAGAGATTCGGGAAAATTATTATTTCAACAATAACATTTTCGCTGAGACTTCGCTGGATATAAATTAAACCGCAATCCTAAAATCCCTTCTGGAAGCATCGCGTCGGGCGCTACCAACGGATATAACGGTATTGCGGCAGCCTTGGAAACCCTGTGGTCACAACATGGCTGTTACACTTTGCTTGAGGCAACAACAAACAAGAACTTTCTCAAGATTGATCCTGCAACGTCTTCCTGTTCGCTCGCTCGCTTCTTGGTCAAATCAGGAAAGAAGACAAATGAAAAGAAGCAAATTGTCTGCTCGGCCGTTTGATGAGATTCCTGGTCCAAAGGGGCTGCCTTTCTTGGGTTCAGTTGTTGAGTTTAGTAAACAAGGTGGATTTCCTGAATTGCACAACATTTCAGTCGAACGATTCAAGAAGTATGGTTCTATTTACAAAGACATGATGATGGGTAAAACAGTGGTTCATTTGAATGACAAAGCAGCAGCTGAAACATTTCTACTAGCTGAAACTAGTGGTGGAAAGTATCCAAAGCGACCGCTGATCGAACCTTGGTTTTTAGTTCAACAAGAAAGTGGCATCCCAGTCAGTTTGTTCAACACGTAAGTAAATATACCCAGAACTGTTACTGAGCCGTTACATGCTTATCGCAAAACAGACGTTTCCTTATTGTTTAATGAATGAGCACAAAAGGGAATAAATAATTTTGTATAACAGGAATTTTAAAGGAGCACTAAAATGCGTACTTGAATCGATGAAATTTCTTTTCTTTTTTTTTTTTTCAGAACTTAGACTTTTGTGTTGTTTGTCCAAAGAATTCTTAAAGAAAATATCTTATTCGACCAAAAGGACCTTTGAAAGGATGTTTGTCCAAGTTTTAAGCATTTTTTAAAAGCGGTTTATTACTTTGTGTTCCGGCCCGGACACCACTGATAACACGATCCATAGCATGAGAAACAAAACAATCCAATTTAATCGACACCTAAAAACAGACCATCCGTACTATTTGCCTGTCGAAAAGTGTGGATTCGTATCTGAACAGTGTCTGTTAAAGTTATTTTAGTTCATAAATAAGTTTTCCTGTGAATAAACTTTAAGAGTGCGCAAAGGGGTGAAGTGCCCTTTTAAGGGGAAATTCATGTGATAGAATTAGCTCGGTCGTGTTTTACATAAATTTAAACCTCAGAAGTCCAAGGTATTTTCAAATTAACCCTGTCGGAGCCCCCAGTGAATCTCCATATTGTACACATAAAAAATCTGTCTCACCGCTAAATGTAATAACAACGCTAAATGTAATAAAAATCAACGCTAAATGAAATAACCACCCAAAATGCAATAAAAAATTAACGCTAAATATAATAATCGACTCACCCTAAATGTAATAACTTTTTAACCCTAAATGTAATAAATTTTAACCCTAAACGTAATAAAATTTGTTTAAGATTTTAGACGTATATTTTGGAGTAAGGTAGTAACCAAAGATGATCAGGAAAGGGAAATACACTTTGCAAGCGGTCTCCAAAGCGATGACGTCACAAGTCACGTAACTTTTAAGGAATCGATTGTATTGCTTTTCTCTTACTTATTTTGACAGTTTTCAATGCCAAACTTTATTAAAATGTTGTGTGGACCATTTTAAACATGTCATGGTGATGATATCACAAGTCACGTGACTTAAAGAATTGATTATGTTTGTATTTCACTCATTTTGATATTTTCGGTCTCAAATTTCATTAAAATGATACATTTACCATTTACAACCTAGTATGCTGACGACGTCAAAAGTCACATAGAAAGAACTTCGATTAGTTTTAAGCCGACAAGAAAACTGTATAAGCATCTTACAAATTGTCAAGGAAACCGGAATTTAGAAGATGTGTCACTATAATCTCGTCCCCAGATCTCGTTTTGGATCTTTTTTAAAAAGAAATTCGAGGGGAAGGAGACTGGGACGAGGAGGAAACGAGATCTGGAAAAACAGGATTTTTCACGTGTATACAGGACAACTGCGCATGCTCAAGATTCTGATCAACCAATGTGGCGGATGTGTTGTCGTACAAAGTTTCGAACGTAGATTTTGATCGAGCATTACTCTTTTCCCTGGTCAAATGTTACTGTGAAAATTTGAAGTTAAAGTGTAAGTAGCTTGATGTTATCCGAGCTATTGTGCAGGAGAGACGACATGTTTTGGCTGTCCTGTCGACGGGCTACGAAAGTCCTTGACATATCAACTGCTGCCCAATATTTTCTTGATAAGTTGCGCGGTGGCTGTTCAAGGGCAATTGTTATTGTACTGTCGCCTTTGTCGGCACTGATGCAAGATCAACTTTCAGGACTACAACAATGTGACCATTCAATGTGTATCTTGTCGTCACGTTCGAGTAGCTGTGCCTGTGGCGATGACAGTAGTACTGAAACTGAAAATGATCTGATTTTTCCACGCACATGCGACGCGGAACTAGTCAGTGCCGGTCATGTTGATTGTGGTGTTTTCGCACCCCAAAACTCTTGTAAGCAGCAGGTCCTGTAGGGATTTACTTTTATCTAAAATTTTTGTGGTCGCTGTTGTTGCAGATGAGGTTCATTGTATGGAATGACCGCGCCAAAATCTCCGCATGGGGGCATGGATCCAGCTCAATGGCTCAGCCAATCAGATTTGATATCGAAGCTTATTTTACCAGATCTCGTTTCCTCCTTCCTCCCCGCCCCAATTTTTTTCCCTCGATTTTTCTCCTCGAATTTTCAAAACGAGATCTGGGGACGAGATTAGCTGAAGTCCTTTGAAGACTTCTCAGAGCAATATTTGTGGAATAATTCTTTAATTCGGATAGGAAGCAAACCAATTTTCTTTAGAAAATGGCGTGAGAGGGGTGTTACAAAAGTGAAACACCTTCTATTGCAATCCCAGATTCTTGAACCATTTACAATTTAAAGCAAAATATGGTGTACAAACTTCATTTCTTAAATACGCTGGACTAACATCTAGCTTGTATCATCTTCGAATGAAAATCACTAATGAAAAAGGTAATGAGAAAGAAGACAACAAAAATTTAATCGAAAGAACGCTCGCTGGCTTATCTTCAACTAAGGAATTTTATAAAGTTTTTATTGAAAAACTATGCACCAAACCTACAAAAAATCAAACCAAATGGGAAAAGGACTGTGAATTAAAAAGTTCAGAACAAATGAAATGGAAAACAATTTATTGTAGAAGTTTTGATTGCTCAAAAAGCACTACATTAAGAAATTTTCTCTACTACTGACACCTCTGTACTACCGACACCTCTCTGTTACTGACACCTTTCTACTACCGACACCTCTCTACTACCGACACCGCTCTACTACGGGCACCTCCCTAGTACGACAAGTGGTGTCTCCAGATTTTGACACTTTTTAAGTTGGGTCCTCAAAACATTCCGTGCAATTTCTCACTATCCTTGCCGCCCCTGCCCCTCGCTGTATTAAATGACCGGTCTCTTATTAATTGTAAATATTTCTAAATAAAGGCTTGCAACGGAGATGGTTGAGAGGGTAAGAGTGAAGGCAAACGAAGAGGCTGACGCAGAAGGCTTGAGTCAACATCTCCCAGCCTTCTGTTGGGTGTTGAGAGATTTCTTCCTTGAGACAAGTATTGATGGAGCTGATGTGACGCCGGATGAGTACCTGGAAGACTGCTTGAAGCCAAAGGTAAGCCGTAGTTTCCATTTCTTGCTGTGACTTTTTTTTGGGAAAAATCTGTAGAGCATCTGCCTGAATGCAACTGAACAACTAGACATTTGACGTTTGACAATTGGTTCACCCGGGTGCATGGTTGAAATCACTCCTTGAAATAACGTCAATCATTTGAGCTCGACTGAAATAAGTTCAGTTTCATTTCTATTAGCTAACAGTAACCTCAAGTTAACCATTGACAAATAACAAAATAGATATTCCCCAAGGAATGAAACACATGAGCTGGTGTTTCGTTTAGAATATTCATAGAAAGAAAGGATATAGTAGAGGGACGAGGGGGGTGAGGGAGGGGAGGGAGGGGGGTGAGAAGGGGTTGGTGCTCAACATAAATTTTCACGGTTTACCTTACTCGTGATCCTTATAATGAATGTTACGCGAAAAATTACAGCCAGAAAATAATTTTACAATTCCTTTGTAGCAAGGAACAAGCCGCGCAGTAATGGAGTATAACCTTCCTCGTGATGTGATCAGGAGCGCGTTCAGGTCCCGTATTTGCTGGTGCTTACCTCGTCCGGTTGAGGAGGAGGAGATGCTGCAGCATCTCGAGGAGCAGCCTCTCGAACAGCTGAAGCCAGAGTTCGTCCAGCAGATCACGGTTCTAAGGAATGAAGTGCTGAGGCGCGCTATGCCCTTTGTCCAGAGTGGGGGCCAAAGAAGTGCATCACGTGAATATTAATAGTTTCATACTTTTGGACGGACCATTTGATATCATGTAGGGGGTAGGGGGTAGAACAATTTGAGAAAAGAAACGGTGGTACGATTGATCCAGATGAGAAAACACTGTTAGCTGCCCTTCAAACTTAAAGAAAATGTTTGGGTACATGACAATGATATGGGTGATGATCATGGTAATGACAATGATAGGGGTGATGATCATAGTAATGACAATGATATGGGTGATGATCATAGTAGTGACAATGATAATGAAGATAACTTTGATATTAACGTTGATATTGCCTGTTGATGTTGATGCTGGTGGTGTTGATGATGATATTGATATTGATTATATTGATGGTGATGATAATGAAGATGATGACCATGATATGTTTTTGAGAAACGTTTGAACATCTGATACGAAAGGAGCATTTTCCTTTTCTTTTGTTGATTATAGGCTTATTTTGTAAAATTAAAATTTTCTCCATCGATTGAAGTCTGCTGGTGAGGTGTGGAGCAATTTTACTAGATAAAGAAAGCTGTGAGGAATAGGTTTTTGAAAACAATTCTTATGTTAGTACTATACAATATTTTGGAATTGAGTATACGGATTGTAATACAAGTATTACTACAATTCGAATAAATGAAAACGTTTTCATCTGTGTAAGGTTTATTCCCTGAGAAGTTATATTTCTGATCTTCCGTTTAATTACTATAAAAACTTTTTCGTGTTATCTAGAATGGATCAAGATCTGCGAGAGTTACGTGTCAGCCATCAACAGAGGAGCTTGCCCTGTCATTCACGATGCATTCATGTTCATGGTTAAAGAACAGAACAGGGAGGCTCACGAACAGGCCGTAGAATTATACAGGGCTTCAGTGAAAGAGAGCCTTGGTGATTCACCTCATGAGTCCGAAACCCTTATGGATTTCCACATGGAGTTTCAGAAGAAAGCTTTCACACTTTTCACCTCCAAAGCCTGGTGTAGCACAGATGAAAGCTTTAACTGCGATCTGCTCCGGGAACTGCAGGTCATTATGTCTATAGTTTAACTGTCGATAAAACTGTAATTAGTTATATGTAACGGAAGTGTTAGTGCAAAGGATGAAGAAGGTATGTAAGTTATACCAATGTTTAAAAATTGTGTTGAATTTCGTGATCAATTGTCATTTTTAACAACGTTGCTGTGTTTCCAATATTTGCAATACTTACTCCATAGGAATAGATTACAAACTTTGTATAGTAACCTATGCAAATTGTTCACCAAAATCAAAAAATATTAGAATTTCTTTTATTTGGCATTTTTAATATACATCTAAGATTTTCAAAAAAAAAGAAAAGAAAAAAGGAGGCGGCCTTCAAAAAGGAAACGGGCGGGTAGCTAATCATAAGTTTTTTTTACTTGAACTAAAGTTATCATTTTTCTTCATCTCCGATGCAAGATTACTTTTGCGTTGGAAGGACATTGTTCACATTTATTACATAAAACATCTTTTGCTACTTGGTTGTGTGGGCCATAACAAACACTTCCTCCAACTATTTCAGGAAGCTATCGACAAGCAATTTAAATTCTTCGACCAGCAAAATGCAGAATTTTCAGCACGTTTCTGTGAAGAGGTCATGGATGACGTATACCAACCAGTCAATAAAAAGATTAGGAATGGGGAGTACACAGTGAGCGGAGGGTACCAGCAGTATGAGGTCGACCGGGCGAAAGTGAGGGAATCGTACATACAGAGAGCTCTTGGACCGGAGAAAGAGAAGGTGTTTCATAGAGTCTTCTATGTAACAAAGATGACTGAAGTATCAGCAATTCTCCAAGCAGACAAAGCCCTATCAGAAAGAGAACAAAACAGTGCGGCGCAAAATCAGAAACAAGAAATAGATCGCTCCTTGAAGGAAATGGAAGACGTCAATCGGAGAAGATCTCAGGAGATGGCAGAAGTGCTAGGAAAGCTTAGGAAAGAGGCTATGCTGAGTGGAAAAGAAAAGATGAAAGGTATTTGTTCAGTTGTTGTCACATTATTCTTGATATGTTCTTAATGATTGAGAAAGTGCAGCAAAAATTGAAATGTAGATAAAATGATAAATTTTTGTTATTTATGAAATGTTTAGAACAAACGTTTTCGACCATTGATTATTAATAAGTAATAAAGATGTACTCTTAAAGAAAGTCATTTTATTTAACGTCATTAGATCCGTCAGGTATGAAGGCTGGTAGTAACGAAAGCCGACGGTGCATCAATCTGTCAGTGCTCTGTTTTAAGCGTATTTAAAGCTCAAGCTAAACGTAACAGAGACAAGTCAAAACAGACTATGAACTCACTGAAGATTGAATGCCGTGCATAAACTGACTGAGCTATACCTGGTTCTATCTAAAGCTTGGAAAGAAAGCTGTTGTACTCTGGCACAGTCTTTTTTTAAGTAGTTACCTTATGGTAGAGGGACGAGAAGAATACCTGTACTTGTATATTTAGTACACGACGGTGTTGTTTTGCGTTAAGAAGTGCTTCATTGAGTTGTATCTCTAGGAATGGACAGAGGCGATAGCTTGCCAATTTCAAGAAAAAGAGTGATGAGGGTGCAAAGATAGGTGTCGGGCTGGTTTTGAGTATGTGTAAGTGTTTTCATATTCATTGATGGGTAGTGGGAGGAAAAAAATCGAGGTCACAGCTAGAAATAGAAATGGTACATATCTTGTTATAATTTGTAATACGTAGCAATTATGTTTTATATTGCTCAAAGCAGAGTCCTCTGAAGCTGTGGAAAACATACTGGGACTTGCAGGGAATCTGGCGGCAATCTACCTTGGTGGTCCAGAGATGGGTCCAGTAGGACATGCGGTGGGTCGTGGTATTGGCGTGCTGGGAAAACAAATCTACCTAAAGATGACAGAAGAATCTTCACAGGCCGAGACTGATACTGCATCATAATTGTAACAAAACAATTGAATGTTCTTTGTAACAACGGCTCCCCTGAACTGAGATTAATGTTTTGTATTACTGTTTTGCAAAAATGAGTTTGAACTGTGTCTGATCCCATCAGTTTAACAATTCATTAATTTTAAATATTTCAGTTAACGATAGGAAACTAGCTGAAACAACTGAAAACCCTGATCACCGTAAACTGGTTTTATCTGAGGTTTTTTGTCCACCTCTCGGCTTAGCAGTCATGGAGTATAAGGCACAAATGTAATAACTGGTCACAAACGTAATAAAGGAAGTCACAATTGTAATAAGGTTTGATAACAAATATGATCATTATTTTGACAAAGATACAACATCGAACCGTAACGCCAACACTAAACACGTCACCTGCCAATCAAACCGCTTTGTAACATTATTGGTCACGCGACGATACAGGACATCGCAAATATCTCGGACAAGGGAAATTGCAAGTTAAAAAAATGCGAGTTGCGATTATTATCATTATTACTATTATTGTTATTATTATTATTAATATCATTATCAGGTGTCTAAAAGTACGAAAGAGTGTGCAGGGTTGGTAACATACAAAATCTTTATTCCAATATTTCGATCAGTATAGAACTAACTAGAGATTTCCTGAGGAAGTATCTAAAGACTTCTAGAGACGTTCATAGGTTTCAAATGTTTTTTCAAATTTCTAGAAGTGTGCGGAAGTATCCAGAGGTGTCTATAGGTGTCTAAAGGCTAGAGGTGTTCATAAGTGTCTAAAGGTGAAGGTGTTTAAAATTTTTTAAAGATATCCAAAGGTGTCTGGAGGAGTCTAGAGGTGTTCAGAGGTGTGTCGAGAGCTGTCGAGAGCTGTCGGCAGAGTTGTCCAGTGATGTCTAGATAACCCCAAATCCCTGGGTACTTCTAGGCAATTCGGGACACCGTCAAATACCTCCATAAATCTCCTTGAAACTCTTAAGTTTAAAATAATAATATTGATAATAATAATAATAATGATAATAATAATAATGACAATAATGTAATAACGAAAGATTAAACCTAAGATCTGCCATAACAAGTCCAGAGGCAAGACTGGATATGAAGGCAGGTGGGTTCTGGTTGCGTGGAATTACGACATGTTTCGACGTGAGAGTAACGCACGTTAACTCAAAGAGTAACCACGGCAACTCAATGTCCATGTTCAAACCAATCAATGGAGGAATACCACAAGGAACTAAATTAGGCCCAATCCTCTTGGCAATCTTAGTTACTGTAAATTCTTTAATAAGTCCCCCGGGGGGCCTTATTTATT
>JANSTQ010144404.1:0-12469 GCA_026167885.1 Bergia puertoricense
TTCACTTTACTGATATTAATGGATTTTGTGCATTACACAAGAAAGCACAAACTGCCCATGCCTGGTTAACAGTACCAATATTACTAAGAGATACCACACCATCCCATATGTGGAAATTCTTGATGCGATTAATGGCACGTTCAATGTGAATCCTTAGACTTGCAATCTGCTGTGTTTTTATAACATCTGCAGACATCTGAGCATCACTTCTAAGGAAGGGGGATATTTAAAGACACTCCAAGTGGGAGCACATCTTCAATTTGAAAACCTTTATCAACCATGACTGAGTCGCCTTGATTAAATTGCTGCTCCAAAAAGCCACTGCGTAGTACAATGTCTCTGTCTGATATGCTTCCAGTGTAGAGGTTGCTAATAAATGTAATAGCACCACTTGGTGCAATCCCTACAAGACCTTTTAATGTTACATTATTTTTGTAAGCACTGAACATTTCTGAATTTAGCAATAAACTGTTAGGCATCTGGCATTTCACCTCAGTGCAATCGATTATAACTCCTGTTGAGGGATATTTGTCTTTGAAATCTGCTGGCGTGGTATTCACAACAACTTCCTTCGAAGGCTAAATACATATCTGTCCAAACTTCAGGTACATGTAATTTATCCAACTATTAAAAATCCTACTGACTGCTGACTGACATATACCAAACAAATGTCCCAGGTGCTTCTCAGAGAAACCTCGCCTCAGCCTACATAAAATAAGGAACAATTCTTCCCTAGGTTTCAATGATCTGGGTCTTCCTCTTACCCTGCTTTGATTATCTTCATCCTCACTCTCACTCTCACTTTCAGTGTCACTGTCATTGTGGCTATTTGGGACATGTTTATCATTGCTTGAATAACAGTACCTTATGTTTTCTCCATTGTTTCCTGGATCTAGATAACTGTGTATTGCTTCAAAAGTGGCAAGGTTTGGGAAGCCAGTGTAGAATGAAATGTCGCTATCTGAAGTAAAGCGATCCAAAGTGAATGATCTTGACTTGGCTTGATTAAAATCAAAGTTGAGGCTCGCAATTTTTTTTCAAGTGATTTTACGATAGATTCTAGACGCTTGTTTTCTCCTGATAAATGAATTACTTGATCTTTGAGGTATTTATTCTCTTTTCTCAACTCTTCTACTTCATTTTCAAACCGAAGTTTGCTTTCTTGGGAAACATCTTCACCAGCAAGTTCATCGAGGGAACAGTCTCAAGATCAACAGTTACATTGTTCGGCGAAGATGACGCTACAGGCTGACGAACCTTTGGCGGTTTTCGTTTCGGAGGAGATGGTTTAGACCATTGAAATCTTGAAGGAACAGCTCCAAGTTTTACTGATTTAATTTCGTTTAATGATGTCTTGAGATCGTCTGGTTTAAAGTGAAGCGAACACACTTTAGTTTGAGGAGTGACGTCGAAGTTCGGACCCAAATCTCGGCGAATTACGTGAATCCATTTATTCCTCAGCTCTCGATCTTTGGGAAAGTTGAAGTACGATCGCTTTTCACCATTTTCTGTTCGATACCCTTTCTTTAAACAAGAAGGAACACAACAGTTGAGAGGCATTTTTGGTCGAAATATCCACACACTATAAACGTGAAACGCTAAATGGTGGCCCTATGGACCTCGACCTCATGTGAACTGGTACCCAGTCTCGCTCTTTTTTCATAGCGTGTATTCAATTTCTTGTCTGTTTTGTGGTTGTCTTTCAATGCATGTCTTCTATTCTTGCATGGAAGAATAACAGAATTAAGGAGCTGTGAAGTAGAGTGCAAATTAAATAAATGAAAAGTATGAAAACATTTTTGGGGTTCATCGACTTCAACGAACAACTGAAATGATGGTGTTCATGTATATCTCTATGATGAAATTGGAAACCAAATATCCAATAGAAACTTTTCATATGCAGTTCTTTTTACATACAGCTAATAGACGACCAAACTGGATTTTTTCTCGGCAGTGGCCACCAAACTATTAGAAATCACAATCATCGAGCTAACCTCTAGTGGAACGTTATTTGTATCCTAAGTTATAACTGTCATTTAAAGTTATTTTAGTTCAAACAGATTTCTTTTTATGTTTCAGCTTATCGTCCATCCGAACTTGGTTGTTCGTCCTGCAACAAACATGTACCAATGTGGAAACATTGGCGCTGTAGAGAGTGCAGTGATATTGTCTGTTTCGAGTGCCATGAGGTTCTAGAACCAAGATGGCGGCGACGCTTCGCAGGGAGCATGACAAAGTGTTTTGTCAAGGTACTGAGCCAGTGCCTCAAGTTATTAACCTTCTTGACCACTCATTTACGCCGGAATGCTCCTACGTCAGCCATTTCAACTCCGAAATTGCATCTTTAAAGAATGAACTGCTCGCCCTCAAGTCGCTTGTGATAAGCTCGTCCCCGGCCGTTGAGTCTACAGAAACCATCACCAAATTAGAACAAGAAAACGACTTATTAAGACGTGAGCTGACCTCACAGAAGGACCTTTGCACAAGCCTAATAGAAGAGTAGTGCAAATGTTGTCTAAAGACCTTTACAAATTAAAGTCATCTTCCCCATCCTTACTTTCCCAAGAGAATTCCAACACAGAGCCAGAAAGATTAAAAATCAAAGCAGTGCTGATGCCAACCATTTACCCTCACCTCCGCCTCCACAAAGTTCCAACGTATCTTCAGAGAGTCCTGGTGATACAACTGCTGCGACTACTATTATTCTTGGGGATTCAGTCATACAGAACCTTCAATGACATAAGATAGGAAAAGAGGCCGGTCATCGAATAACAGTTAAAGCTTTTAGAGATGCGACTACTCAGGGATAATTTGAATAATTAGCCTGAGAGGATCTGTCTTCATATTGGCACTAACGATCTGAAGTTAAGGAACCTAAGGAAGTGGCTCAAGCAGTGATTGATTTAACAAGAATCGTCTAGTTCTCCAGCAACTCCGAAATCATAATATCAGAGCTAACACCGCGGAATGACAAATACAAGGATGTTGTCAAGTCTGTTAATAAACTTCTTAGCAAGTTCTGTGACCAAAATCACTGGATACCCGTCTGTCACACTAATATCAGTGAGAATCATTTGAAGAGCGGACTTCATTTAACAAGGCAAGGTAATGATATCTTGCACAGGAACTTTGTTAAATTTTTATCTAACAATGCAAACAACGCTTAACCTGTTTCCGTGAATGCCGATTGTTTAGATTCTAAATCCAGGGTTCCTGCAGCTCAGGAGGCAACAAATTTAAGACCTTTTTAAGACTTTCTAATACCAACAATAAGAAAATTTAAGACCTATTTTTCACAAAAGACTCAAAACACAAAATCAGAAAATGGAATCTTTTATGAGATGATAACAACAAAGTTTTAACATTTAAAGGGAACCTGAACACCCAAATTATTTTTTTATATGTTAAACTACATCTGTTTGGGATTCCAGAAATGTACTTTATAGAGCGATTTCTCAAGTCGTGTGTTTAGAAATAAATTTTAAAAGTCGCCATTTGAACCCCAAGAGAGACGCCATATTTGCGCCCGCGATCTAACAAGGTTGTGACCGCCTGACGTCAGAACGTCAAACTACAATGCCACGTCGAAGAACTGCAGTCGCTTATCAAGTATAAAATAGTTTCTTTGGAAAATGGTGCACTGTAGTGTACCAGGCTGCAAAAATTATTCTTCTAAAACTAAAGATCTTGAAGTTGTTGTAAGTTATCATAAACTTCCATCAGAACCGAAGCTACAAAAAGCATGGATTGCACGTCTACGGAGGGAAAATCTCCCGCCATTGAAGAATTGCTACGTGTGCAGTGAACATTTCGAGGCAGATTGTTTTGAACTTGATATGGTTGAACAGCTGACAGGTAAACGAAATAGGCGAAAGTTAAAGACAGATGCTGTACCAAGCATTTTTAACGTTTCTACCAGCAATTCAGAAGGGAAAAGGAGAAGGGAGTCGACAGAAAATCGTCTCAAACGTCAACGACAAAAAGAAGTGAGTTTCTTAGAATTTTAACACGTTGATGTGCTATGATGTTAGTTTAGGTATTTCCTCGGTTATAGCCCCGTGTTAATGCCAGTGCTTCGTTCTTTCTTAATAGAATCGTTCATTTATCCTTTCATGTTGATACCTTTATTTTTTAAAAGCAAAAATCTGACGCCGGCCGTTAAGATTTAAATATTTTGAATTTGAGTGGCTTGGCCGGCTGCCAGTTATTTAGACACTTCCTAAAAAATAATATCGGGACCAACCAAAGAAATTGGCATATTTTTTTAAAAAAAAAAGTTAAGTTGGCTAGTTGGCTCGTTTTTGAATTATTATTTAGAGAATAAGTTAGACAGATATTTCAGCAGCTCATTGGCTCCGTGGCTCGTCAGATTGTTAAAATATTGAACTCGGTTATTTTTTATCATACGTGAGGTTTAAACTATTCTTTAAGAATGCTTTGTTATCTTTGTCGCCCTAAATTCACCGCATCTATGAAATTAAAACTGCAACCTAAAATTAAAATGTCTTATTTTGAACTATACTCCTTTTTTAGACTCTAGACAACCTTCTGGCCCAAAGTGCAAGTGCTATTGGGAGTGAACCATTGGACAGTGAGAGTCTTGATTTGGAATGCAATGTAGACATACCTGAAGAACAGGCCAACTTAGTAGATATAGGGATTCAGTGTTATCTCTATGCCAAGTACATTGTTACAAAAAGTGTCTCGACTCAAACTGATGGCAGTACTAATATTAAGCAAGAGAGCTCTTTGCATTTCCATTCTGAACACAGACATTCTGGACCTAGCATGGAAATTAGTGAGAATCATGCGGCAGTTATTGTGGACGATCTTTGTGATCATACTTATTATGCTCAGTTGCCGTTTGTGTCACCAAGTAAATCAGTTGAAAGTGTCTCGCCGCAAAAATCTGTTCGAAGTTTAAATCAATATGCATCTTCATCAATGCTGTCAAGTTGTAGTGAGGAAGATGATGACAGTGAATTTAGTCCATCTCAGGAGACAGAAACTTCTGTTAACACAGAATCTGAGGGAGAAGACCAAAAATCTGAGAAATACGTCAAAATGCCCAAGTATTTAGTGTTTGATTCTTGCTTGAGAGAGTTGTTTACATTTTGCAGAAAGTGTGGTGCAAGTGTGAGTGATATGACCATATCGCGTTTGGGTAGCCTTGTCACAATAAAAACAACTTGTTTGCAAGACCATGCTACCACATGGAACTCCCAACCTATCATTAATCAAAAGCCTGTGGGGAATCTTCTAATTTCCTCTTCTATTTTATTCACTGGAAACACTTTCACTAGAGTAGAGAATTTTGCTTCATGTCTGGGACTGCAGTTTTTAAGTGATAGAGCTTTTTACAAAAACCAGGATCAATACCTGTCCCCAATTGTAAATGCAGCATGGGAGAAAGAAAGAGAAGCTGTTGTCGAAGAATTGTGCAACAAGGAGATTGTAAAGCTAAGTGAAGATGGAAGGTCTGACAGCCCTGGCCATAATGCCAAGTATGGCACGTATACCTGCATGGACAGTGAAAGTGGTAAAGTGGCAGAATTCAGTTTGGTACAAGTTACAGAGGTCAGCTCGTCCAATGCGATGGAAAAAGAAGGCTTTGTTAGGTGCTTGAACAGCCTGGAGGACAGTGAGGTGACCATCAACACTGTAGCAACTGACAGACATGTATCAATAACAAGCATCATGGAGAAAGAGTAAAGTCACATCAGACATCAGTATGACGTATGGCACCTGTCCAAAGCCGTGGTAAAAAACTGAACAAAAAAGCTAAAAAAAAAGAGTGTGAAGAATTGCGTAGCTGGATTCAGTCGGTTGCGAATCATCTGTGGTGGTGTGCTGCAACATGTAATGGTGATTCTGTATTGTTGAAAGAGAAATGGGTGTCAATCCTGAATCACATTCAAAACAAGCATTCTTGGTCAGATGCGACACAATTTAAAAATTGTGCTCATCCTTTTTTATCTGTTGCACCTATTCATTTCAATTTGTCAGAAAATTCTAATACATATAACCAACACTATTATTTATTTGAATCTATTGCGTATTGAGCAAGGAAACATTGTTCACTTAATAAAAATTAATAGGTGTCACTTGGAAAGGACTGGTCAAGCCAAACCAAGTTAGCTTCCTGTTTTATTAACATTTAGCCCTAAAATTTAAAATTTGTGGAAAAATAAAATAAAAAAACAAAAGTTCAAAACTAAAAGTTTACTATCCAGTACAATAAATGGTACAATTCCAATGTGACACCATAACATTGCAGGAGAATTTCTCAGCCAACAATTGGAGTTGAGCCTGATTGTTACAGCATGTTCTATTTTGTTGTGCTTGAGCTTGAAACAAATGCGATACTGATCACACAATTACAAAACAGGAGATTTATTTTTATTTCAGATGGAAATTTAATTTCTTTTTAGTTCTCAAAAAAAGAAGTTCAGCGGGTTAGTAAAACAGGAAAATAATTTGGTCTGTCTTCACATACCAAAAATATTTTTAAGGACCAGTCCACCAAACAGAAATGTAATTAGTTTTTACATGTTACATATCAATGTAACTTTTATGGGTTATTTAGTGTATAATGCCTTACCTGTAAAATAATTGAAAGTGTACCCCTTGTATATAAATAGATACTGACACTACGTAATTGGGCCTTACTGGATTTTCGCTCATATTTCATTCCCAACACAGTTGTGCCAAACCCCCATGATCGAATTGATTTTTAAGAACATGTGAACCAAAATTAGTATCACAAACTTTGAAACTACCTCCACATGCAAGTTTACTGGGTTTACAAAAACAGATGCAAAATCACATTCTTCCATTAAAAGTATGTTCTTTTTGTCATGAAAAGCAAATTAATCTAATTTGTTATTTGAAAAGGCCATAAGTTAATAAATGAAAGAGAAGCATTTTTTAATTTTTTATTGCAGTCGTCAGACTGACCAAATGTGTTTTGCAAAAATTTAAATTAAATAAATAAAAGTAAAAATAAAAAGCAGTACTGGTGCACAATATTTTGGTTCCTTTGCATCTAACTGTTAATTTTTCATCCCTTGCTCCAAACTAAGGAACAGACTACTTCAAACCTATAGCAAGAATAACATTGCTTTTCCACTGGTCTTTAGTCACATTCTGTCAAATCAGTCCTCATAATTTTTGTTGACTGACCGACCCCATATCTTCTGCCAGAAGACTGTAAAAAGAACCCAATTAGGACTATTTCAATAAATTAAGGCTACACATCTTGATTAGCAAATCAAATTTATTTTATTTCTTATAATTTATAATATAATTTATAAGTAAAATAATTTAGGACAGTACATAAGTGCATTGAGATTGGATTTACTTTTTAGATCTCCTGTTAGTAGTTTCTGCAGACAAGGAAAAGATTTAATGTAATCTCTTTCAACATTAATATTTTTATGAATAAACTCTTCAAAAAAGCCATTTTGTTTACTTGTTACTTAAGGTCCAATATTTAACACATCTATTACACACTATTTTCACATAATTTATTGAGATAATATTTTTCACCAATAATCACATGTACCAAATTTATTTTATAAAAACAATAATATTACAATTTTCAAACTGCAAAAACAATAACCTTTTCAACAGAAATTAATTTATCTTTCATGCCTATCTAGACCTGTCCAGAATACTTTCTTCAGCAAAGGTTTTTGTCTATGAGCAGTTTAACATTTTGTCAGAGAATATTAGCGATTAAAGAAAGGGCTTTAGTTAAGTAGGATTTCATTAAGCAATGAGATAAAAATAATTTTGCACCTAAAAATCACAATTGAAGACTGCCTTATTAAAAAAAATGAATTATTGTCCCTCCTTGATGCAAAAAATCGCTTCTAAAAATTACCATTTTTGTTGAACCATTTATCTGATGTTTTTTTAGGGATAAAAAATAATAAAAATTGTTGGAAATCAACTTGGTCATCTATGTTCAACAGAATCTGTTCTTTATTAGAATGTTACAATTCATGACAGATTTGAAATAAGTGTATCCAACTAAAAACTCATGTTTTTTGAAGGGAAAAAAAAACAAAATTAAAACACTAGTGGTATAGCAAATTGAACAAGTAGCTATTCATCTGCATAATGAAATCCTTCAAAGAGAAAGTCATCTTCTAAACCCGGTGGAGGGAAGTGCTGCCTTATACACATCACAGCAAATGATGGCAGGACAACTCTTACTTCTTTACCAAGAAATCCCCAGCACCATCTGGCTAGTTGTCTGTATGCTATGTGGCGATACTGCTTATGCTCTGGTCCTTCATAAGAGTCTTTGTACTGTTGTTTATATTGCTTCCATGCAGTACGAAGAACATACTTGTTTATACATACTGGCAAGAAACCTGGGTGTTGGGTAATACAACGAACAGGTTCTGTTCTTTCCCCTTCTGATACCACTGCCTGGCACATGTCCCAAACTTCATTAATTTCCTGGCAGCAAACACACTCGTTGATTTTTCCCATAATCTGACAGCTTCCACAGGTACACCTTGAAAATAACAGCAGTTGCTTTATTAACAGGCTTTTTTACCAGGCTTTTAGTACTTATCAAGCTGTTTTAAATTATAGAAGACAAGTGAAGGTTTAAATTTCTCATATTCAGTGTTTATCGTTGATTAAAAATCAGATGGTACCCTAAAGCGACGTTTACCAATTACAAACGTAGATAAGGGGGATCTGAGATTAAAATATTTTCATTTTACGTTTTCCCTTGTTAGTAAAAGCTGTATTTCATATAAAGAAGACTCACATTATTCCACGTGTTGCAGCACCGCACCGAGCAAAAAAGGCAAATCGTTTCGCCATGGACAACTTAAAGTATTATTCTTACTAATTTGAATTCTGCAGTCGATCGTATTCGTGATCTCCGCTATCCATGTTACTTTCCTCTGAAGCTTCAATGTTATCAGTTTCTGAATCGGATGGAACTTCGATCTCAGGTTCAAACTGATATGGTTGAATACCGTCTTCGCCCAAACGCTCCAAAAACTCTTCAGAAAATCCTTCGCTGGAGCTGTCTGAATATCCTGAACATGAGCTACTATCAGACATAGCTTTCTACGTTAAAAGAAATGTTTATATTAGATAACTTCACGAAAAATGCAATGAAAACAATCCCAACAAGGCGATTTCGAAGTTGATTCTCTTCACGATTTGAGGCTTTGACGTTGTGACGTCAGAAGCAAGTTTTCTGAGCCCGCAATAAAAGTGCAATATGGCAGCTGTCTGAAGCCCTTTTTACAATAAATTTTTTAGAATACAGATGAGCGAATAGCTCTAAAAACTAGTTTTCTGAAATCTCAAGCTGATGTAGTTTAACATATAAAAAGATAATTTGGGTGTTCAGCTTCCCTTTAAGTGTTTCGTGATTAACAAGATCGTACTTTCGGGAAAATACACTGCTGTTGAGTAATCTTCAATATTTAATTGACAGAAAAGCTCAATTTTATTTGAAATTTAATACTTTTTAATACCTCAAGCAGACATTCTAGCAAATTTAAGACCTTTTTAAGGCTTTAAATTTGCAAAGAGCAAAATAAAGACTTTTAAGACTTTTTAATGACCCGCGGGAGCCCTATAAATCTAAAAACGCTTATCAACCAAATTTTAATCGACTAGTATAAATGGATTTCAGTTAAACGAGGTTTCAAACTCGCTTCTTTGAATATTAAAAGTTTATCTACTCATATCGATGAAGTTAGAATTTTGCTCGACGATAAACGCCTAGATATTCTAGCAATTCAAGAAACTAAATTAAATAATTCTAATAATGACAGTGAATTTTACATTTCTGATTATGAATTAATTAGAAGAAATGCTTTTATGTTAAATCTATTATTCAGTTCGCAATGATCTTAATATAGCTGATCTAGAAAATTTATGCATTGAAGTCCGGAAGCCCCATTCTGAGCCACTAATCGTTGTCAATTGGTATCGACCACCTAATTCTCCTGTCAGACTGTATTCACACCTTGAGAACCTTACTGGACATCTTGATTTATCAAATTTGGAGTTTTTTTTAATTGGTGACATGAATGTAGATATGGCCTCTACCAAACAAGACAACGATGTTCGTCAGTTAAATAACATTACTGATATATAGGGCCTCCATCAACTTATTAGCTAGCCCACTCGTATTACAGATAAATCATCTACTTTAATTGAATTGATTTACACAAATTCTCCAGAGACGGTAGTCTGTGCTGGTGTTACCCATGTTGGCATCAGCGATTACAGTCTTGCTTATGTTTTACCGTAAATTATAAATTGTGTCTCCGAAAGGGCATACCTCTATAACCTATAGGAACTTTAAACATTTCAGTCGTACTAACTTTCCTAACGATATCTCTAATGAGAATTGGTGTTCCCTACGTTCATCAAGCGATCCCAATTAGCTTTGGTCTGAGTGGAAATCAAATTTTTTCAATTGTTGATAAGCACGCTCCAATTCGTTCTGAGCGTGTGCGTTCTATAAATTCTCCGTGGATTTCTACTGAATTAAAAGAACTTATGCATATGCGTGATGTTTTAAAAATCAAAGCAATTAAGTCTAACAATCCTCGCGACTGGGCACGTTTCAAAAGAATGTGCAACAAAGTCAATGCTGAGATCAAACGAGCTAAAGGATTATTTTATTAAAATAAATTTACCTAAGCTGATGTGACCCGCGTAAAACTTGGCGAGAGATCAATGAACTTACTTCTCGAAAAACAGGCAAATCTTCCGTTAGGGAGCTAAAACTGGAGTTTCAATAACTAATTCGACTGCTATGTCAGATGCTTTCAATAATCACTTTGCTTCAATCGGTCCCAAACTTGCGAGTGAAATACCATTATCTGATAACAATGGTCCCAGTAATCATGAAAACATTACTGGTCTCAACAATAGATTTCAATTCCAGCCTACTGACAACAACCAAGTAATATCTCTTTAAAAAAAACTAAATAAATCAAAAGGTGCTGGTCTTGATAAAATATCCAGTCGGCTCATTCTCGATTGCACCGATCTTATTGCTTCTCATATTTCAAATATATTTAACAACTCTCGGACCAATGGTATTTCTCCCGATGACTGGAAGTCCGCTAGAGTTACTCCTCTTTTTAAACATGGTGAAAGAAATGATATGGACAATTATCGTCCAATAGCTGTGATCTCTGTAATAGGAAAAGTTTTTGAAAGAATAATTTATAATCAGCTCTTTGCCTATTTATCTGAGCACAATATTCTACCAAAACACCAGTCCGAATTCCGGGCACTCAATTCAACTGTTACAGCTTTATTGGAGGCAACTGATAGTTTGGCCTTTAACACTGACCAAGGTAACGTGAACGCTGTTGTATTTCTAGATCTTAAGAAAGCATTTGACTCAATCGATCATGATATTGTCTTATCAAAATTGCACCTCTATGGCATTACTGGTAATGCCCACAAGTGGTTTTCTTCGTATTTAGACAATCGCACTCAAATGCCTTGTCAATGGTTCCCTTTCAAAAAGTTGCACACTAATTCCTCAGGGAACAATCTTGGGCTTTTACAGTTTTTGCTCTATTTTAACGATCTACCAAATTGCCTATCCAATTCTATACCAATAATGTATGCAGATGATACCCATCTGACCTATTCGGATAACAATATTCACTCCATCCATTCCTCTTTAAACGAGGATTTGCTCAATATAAGTCACTGGCTCAGTGCAAATAAATTGACTCTTAATATGACGAAAACTAAATTAATCAGCTCAAAGCAAAAACTAAATCACTTACCAACTCTGCCAACTTTAGAAATAAATCATGTACCAATAAGATTAACACGTTCCACCAAATCTCTTGGCGTTATTATCGATGAAAATCTAACATGGGAAATCATATTGACACTATATCAAAGAAAATTGCTGCCGGTATTGGAGCTATAAAACGCACTTGTCACTGTGTTCCCCCTACAGCTTTGCATGATATCTGTTATGGTCTTGTCCAATCACACTTTGACTACTGTAGTGTTGTATGGGGCAACTGTGGTAAACCTTTTCGAATAAATTGCAAAGACTTCAAAACCGTGCGGCACGAGTCCTAACTAATTCTAGCTATAATGTTGATGCTAGCAAAGTTTTGAACGAATTAGGATGGCAAAATCTTGAAATTCAGCGCCAAACACATAAAGCAGTGATGGTATACTAATCGCCATATAGCCTTACGCCTGATTAATCGTCAGCAAATTTATTCAATGCAATGATATATTTAATTCATATAATCTTAGAGATTCCAGGGGTAAGCATGCTGTTCCCTTGCCACGTACAAATTACTATAAAAACAGCTTTGGCTATAGTGGTGCAGTTCTCTGGAACAATCTGCCCTATGAAGTTAGGCAAGCAAAATCTCTGGCTAACTTTCGAAAACTGTTAACATCATATTCTAACACGGCATTCATGGAAAAC
>JANSTQ010144426.1:0-12464 GCA_026167885.1 Bergia puertoricense
TTTTTGGGGGGGGGGGGGCAGGGGAGAGGACAGAAGGTTTGGAATTTCCTTATCAGTTTCTAAAGGTACTAAGTTATTTTTGTGCAATTGCAAGTCATGTGTTATAAGAAGATCCATTGTCTGCCTAATAATATAACTTGACTGTTTGGTCACCTTTATGATTCATTATCTGTAAGCCGTCAGTTTTCATACAAGGAGTGCCGAGAGAAAATGCAGTGACGTTTCTGCAGTTACACAAGATTACCCAACCAAAATCCTCTTCTAAGATAAACCGTGCTTTAACAGCTGAAATTGATAAAATAGCCTCGTTTTGTTAAATGTTTTAAAGGTTTAGGCCAGTAACACCTTGATGTGTATTTACCTCAAAAAACTAAGCGTCTTGCTAAAACAGTTTTTCATCCACATGATTTTTTTAGTAATATGCGGATGCTATCAACCCGAAACTATAAGAGATGACACTAAAATATACAGAAAACGAAACTAACTTTAACATTCATAGCGAACACTATTTTAAATGATATATAGTAACCTCCCGCGTGATATATTAAATGACTTCAAATATCTCAATCGACAACCATGAGGATCATTGTCGTCTGTGTTGTTCTCGCCTGCGTGGTTTTGGCTTCCGCTCGCTTCACTTTTAACAAAAGAGGACGGCCCCTTACGCAGCAAGACGTTGTCGAGTCTGTCCGCTCTCTACTGCACCGTTTGAACGCCCTGCGTCGAGAGATATGGCGAATGCAACAGCGCCAGTGAATGTTGCGACCCACCTAAAGGTTCGACTAGGCTTTGTCTAGAGTACTGCCCCAATGGTGGTTAATGTTCGAATGCATGCATGTATCAGCATGTATGCCACGATGGAGGAGCGAGTGAGACCTTCCTTGATAAGAATGCAACAACTAGTATTTGTAACAAAAATTACTAGATATTTCAAAGTAGTCTCGTTGCGTTTCTCAGCCATTGTTACAATGTTTCTGAAACCTTGTACACTTTTAAACTATTTACAATAGCAGCATGGATGTCTGTTGAGTGTTTGCAAACAGTGGAATGTTCTCTTGAGTGCTATTTTGACCTTTTTAAAATTATAATTAAAACTACCTCACAACAAAAGCAACAACAAAAGCAGAATTTGTTCCAACCAGTTATTTAGTACACGGAAATGAAACACGTTTTCATTGATAAATGCATTCCACTATTATCGTAAGTAAGGTGTAAATTTGTACCAAAGTAAAATGAAGCTAATATTTAAAAAATATTTGCCACTATTAAAAGACAATTATTTGGATCGCCTAGATTGTTTGGTCTCAGTTTACAAATTGTCCAATTGACATTTTTAAATGTTCTTACCAGCTGTAGTTTGGTGATAAAGCACCATAATTCAAAAAATGTTTATATTTATGTTAAAATATGCAAACTAGTTTTGTATTTGAAAATTTGAACTTCTGTCGGAAAACTGGTTTTTAACTAACAACTCATGCTAGTTTATTCAAAGTTTTAACACGTAAATCTATATCAAATAACTCAACAAAAGGAATTCCAAAAAGCGACATCACAAGATCATCATTTGCAATTGTCGTAGCGGTGTCCAGTTGTAAACCAAAAGCGATATCATTATCAGGCTTTCAGGCAAAGAAAAGTAGTAAAAGAAAATCTCTGTGCAGCACCAAAACTAGTACCCCGATACTACCTTCAAGCATTACAGCACTTAATTGAAAAACAGTACTTTGGCAAAAGTTCTCTTGAGTCTGCCAAGGAGATATTGGCACAGCTCGTGAAGAAAAAGGAAACAAATAAGAACATGAACCAAGAACAAAAACAAGAATCAAAAGCAACAAAATTCAAAAGTGTGATCCCAACCCAGCACTTCCACAGCCTCTGCTGAACACATTTGCACTTCTGCTGATGCATCAGAAGAGTTATTTTCATCTGAATCCAACGATGATTGAAAGCTGTGTTAGTGTTTACTTTCTGCATGTTCCTCAATATTGTACATCAATAATTGAAGCTACATTTAATATTTGCAGTTTTAATATATGTGCTGTTGTTTTCCCTGCAGTGTTTTATATAAATACTAATATATTGGCATGGGAATGCAGAAACATTTTTACTGTATGCCTGCATTGTGGTAATTTTTATTTCTCGTGGACAGTATCATATTTATCTTATTAAATGTTCCATGCAACAAGTATATCTATACTGAATGCTGTCCCTGATTCACTACAAACACCAATTCAAGTTTGGGGATGGTATGGGGACCTCTGAGCAAAAGGAGAAAGGGGGGAGGGGGATGTTATGTGCTTTTGCTTGACCCTTAGAATTGCCTGATATTAGAAAAATTAGGTCTCAATCAACCTTTGAGGCCAAACAAGCTTATATATTGCTTGATACAGCAGTCACCTCAAACATATTTTTACAGTGTGTGTAAATTCTGAATATTTGCTCAAGATTTGTTTCATAGCCCATCCTTCCACACTAAAATTGTCTGGAAGTCCAACCAAGTCAGTGAAAATTATTTCATGCCCATTCATATTCCCTCCGCTACCCCCCTTTCCCTCTTAGCAGATACTTTATGACCAGTCACTATATATAACGTCAGAAGATGTGTTCAAAGACTTTCGTCCAATATTTCTTGCACCTATTATAAGTAAGGTATTGGAATCCTTCCCATACTCCTGGTTGTTGCATTCAATCAGCGATAAGATCGATTCCCTCCAGTTTGGCTCTTCGCAAGGTTTTAGTACGACAATGGTTCTTGTGTACCTCCTCCATAAGTTGTGTGACGCGTGCGATAAACCCGGGACTACAGTATGAGTCTGTTTCCTTGACTTCTCTAAAGCCTTTGATAGGATCGACCATAACATTAACCTAAACAAACTTCAGCTTGTCAAGTTTGGCACCACTCTCTTCCCGTGTACCTGGCCAAGCAGCTATAGAATCAGTGCAACGCAGGGCCCTTTGTATCATCTGTCCTAATGTCGATTACCACGAAGCAATGAGGACGGCAAACTTAAGCACAACTGTTCGCAAAATGTAAAGAAATACAGTTCAAAATCTACAGAAAACGAAGATAGTAACCATAGAGAAAACTCGAGAGAATGGAAAACTGAACAGACTAGTTTACTCTATCTTGATTGATAGGATAAAAACTATACCGCTAAAAAGCAAAGAAAAATGGAAAACAGACCTAAACAAACTATAGGAACTATAACAAAGATAGCTTGGGAAACAGTATATCTGATATCCTTGAAGTGCACAAGGTGATACTTGAGAACTTTTCAATTCAAATACTTACACAGGTTCGTACCTACCAATGTTCACTTATATATAGAAGTGCAAACTAAGTGAAACAGATAAATGCGCATTCTGTCAAAAAGAACCAGAGTCGTTGGCTCATATTTTTCTGAAGTGTTCCGTTACCAGTGATTTCTGGCAAGAACTTATAATGTGGATTCAGGCCCATCAAACTACAAAAATGATGAATTTCAACCCCGCAGAATTATTAGGTCTCGTATCGAATCAGAGATTAGTATTAGATTTAATCTTGCTTTATGCGCGTAACTAGACATACAAATGTAAGTTACGTCAAGAAATACCAAAGTTTGTTATATCTGAGCCAGAACGTTAGGAGAAACACAAAACTGTAATTTTTTTTTCAGACTTGGAAAAACCTGTAAACTTACACAAACTGTAATTCTATTCTATTCTATCCTATCCTATCCTATCCCATTTTATCCTATTCTATTCTATCCTATCCTATTCCATTTTATCCTATTCTATCCTATCCTATCCTATCCCATTTTATCCTATTCTATCATATCCTATCCTTTTCTATTCTATTCTGTTCTATTCTATTCTACTATTCTATTCTATTCTGTTCTGTTCTGTTCTGTTCTACTCTACTCTACTTGTAAACTCACTCAAATTGTAAAAAATAATAAAAAAGAGAGAAGTTATAAAGAAAAGACACGGAACTAATATTGAAAGTATCCGGTAATTTCTCCTCTTGTTCAATGCCCTTTCGGTTTTCCCAGCTGTCACGATTGATTGTTTTGACTAGAAAATGGCTACAGTTTCAAGTGAGGCATGTCTATAATTAACTTTGCAGCAAAAATTCATTTCCAAAACCCGCTTTACACACTTCAAGTGCACTCAGTATGAGAGAATTTTCCCTTTCAGTTGGCTTCAGCTTGCAAGCGATATCACCAGAAATTTCACCGAAATATGGTGGCAGTTTTAACTAATGGTATTCCAGCTCTTTGTTGTCAACATGTGCTTAGACTAAGGTGAACATTGTAAACATGACTGTTGCTTGATATTTTAAAAACACTTATCAACATCCTTCAACTATTCCGCCATTCCAGATGGAATTGAAAAAGTAAGATGCACGGTCAGAGAGTCCAAAACCTATTTCTGTTACAATTTTCTAAACGCCACAGTGGATTAAATATTAAACTGGTGAAAAGAAACGAGTTTGAAAGAAGTTACACGATTTCTATTTTGTTTCACCTTTTAAAATTTTAATAAGGTCACGCTCGATCTTCTCAAGTTGTTGGTTTTCTTCGATCTCCACGTGCTAATTAATATTAATACATCAGTAAAGTCTAAACTCTTTAGACTTCATCCATATCGACAACACCAAATTTAATTACACACTCAACAACTACGCAATGGGTGTTGAGTCAGCACTATTTTAGTTCTTCAACTTGTGTTTGTTGAGGGGTGGTGCAGTTGGTCAGGTTGTAAACTAACACATCAGCTATTATTTAACATAGTTGCATAAGCAGTTTGCTCATTTGATCGATTTTTGGTCTCCTTCACATGAAGAACACTGCGTTAGAAACATTTGAAAAACAAAGACTTTTAACCATAGCCATAGAATTGATCAACTTTCCTGTTTTCAGATGTGTATTATAACTTCACTTCATTTTGTAAAATAATGGTCATGCCAAATTCAAGAAAAAGGATAATTTTCTCATACATTTGTTCGTATACAAACATTTTCACTGTAGTTTTATACTGGCTAAATTGAAAAACACGGATTCGCATGAAAGCGACACGCTGAATGGGTGCTGTGACAATGCTATTACAATTTTCTAACGTTAAACAACATAAACTCGTCGATTAAAACCTGATACACAGTTAACAGCATGTGCTAATTGAAAAACTTGTGATATTTTAACATCTGTTCTTATTTATAATGTCATTGCTACCACTTATTATAAACACAAATCTAATGTTGCCACCATAAATTATAAACACAAATCTCAGCTAATGTTTAAACACCAACTGATGCCATCGCAGTTTTAATATTACTCTTTTTGCGTCAGATAAGTTTTCAAACTATAAAACGAGTACTTTGGATGAATACCCACCATTAAAACCATTCGCGAAACCGAATGAATATAAGTGGATATGCATGTGTAGAAATCTTGCGTGTTTAGCCATACAGTCTGTTTCCTTTTTAAACCCCTCAGCGACGAGTTGCCCTCTTGACCCGTGTTCAGTGATATTTTTTCATTTTTGTCGGAAGCTTTAAAACAGTGCCAATAACGTGTCACATGTTGATTCGCCCTGTACCGAAGTATTGGCTTCATAATAGTTTGATCACAAACATAAAACGTGTATCATGACATACGCTGAGTCAAACGCGTCTTGTAATGTGATCAGCTCACAACAAACTGTTATAGAAGACTTAGCAGGTCAGTCGATTGGATTTCTCCTGATTACTAAACCAACCCAAACTCTTCATTGTTAAACACAGAAAGTAGCCTCTTGGGCTGCGTAATAACCAGACCAAGAATATCGTAATTTTCTATTCTATATAAAGCTCAGACACAGTACTAGTACATAAAATATCAAAACAGACGTTACATTTTCAACTCTAAACGAATTACTTTGACTATTCTTATGTTTCATAAGAAAGCTACTTTTAATAATGGAACTATTAATGTTCCTGTGTATTGTTTGGTATTGTTACCAATCAATTTATGATTATAACTCTGATGTGACTAAAACAAGTTCACTGACTTGGCCGGTACATAAAATTGGTGTTGGTTCTTTTCACTGTGCAGGATTTGACTGATAAGTCTATAAACTGAGAAAGTTGTTTCTTCAAATCCATAGTTCGTGTTTATTTCCGGGCCGGCGTAATCTTCTTTTTAAAAAAAATATCATACAGATAAATACTTCTTTTAAGTACTGTGTTCGTGTTTTAAAGTGCAATCTAAAACCTCGACTTGACTTATCACTACCATAAGGAGTACAATTAAAAGTTTCAGTTGTTCCTTGTCTTTTGGCAGGACGACAGGTATCTGAAAAGCCATGAACGTCACTCCATACGTTACTCTCTTTGGAATTCTTCTAAGACTTCACTTTCAGTTGGGTAAGTGATTCAGTTATAAACATTGAGCAAAAATATAAGAGCTGATCAAGTTAAGAATGTGTTTGATAAATTTTTGGACAAGATAAACTTCCTCGAATTGATTGTTTATGTTAAACTTCGAATCGGTTGTTAATATTTGACATGTTCGAGAACCAGAAGTGGCTACGATAACCGTCTTTTACTTTCTGTTCTTTTGTATGCAAATGTTTCGCTATTAATCTTGCTAGTGACACTTTTCAAATTGTTGTATTCAATTCGATGCTTCTAAGGGCGTAAAGACTTGTGTCACAAACATTGATAGGAATAGCAATAGACTTATGTCACAAACATTGGTAGGAATAGCAATAGGTTTATGTCACAAACATTGGTAGGGATAGCAATAGACTTATGTCACAAACATTGGTAGGAATAACAATAGACTTATGACTTAAGTAAGTTATGGTTATAAGTGGCTCATTATTCTTGCAGGCAACACTCGTAAAAATTGCTTATTATGCTCAAAATTATGCTCGAGCACGGCTGTTATGCTCGAACTTTGCACAGTGAAATTTTAACTTTACCAACTGGGAAAGTCCATTTTTCAGTCGTTTTTTAGTATGTTAGCTCTGCTTTGTCTTTGACTCCTAAACAATCGCGGTCTCTTTAATATAATGGTATGATATATTCAGTTTGTATTTTGGGGATTTGACTTTGTAATTACACCCAAGTTTCTTTAAAAATTATACTCAAATTATGTTCCAGTAACAAAATTATACTCGAAAAATTACCATTACATTAGCCAAATTTGTTTGTTTTATTAGTTATATTTATCGTTACAGTAGTTTTATTTATCGTTACATCAGCCATATTTATTGCTACATTAGCCATATTTATCTTACATTAGCCATATTTACAAATTTATCTGTATATCAGTCATAATTACCATTACATTAGCCAAATTTAATTTGTTTGTTTTATTAGTTATATTTATCGTTACAGTAGTTTTATTTATCGTTACATCAGCCATATTTATTGTTACATTAGCCATATTTATTTTACATTAGCCATATTTACAAATTTATCGATATATCGGTTTTAATTATTATAACATTAACCATATGTATTATTTTATTAGTTATATTTATCGTTATCTGATCATCATCAGAGAGGTTAACTCTGACATACTAGGAAGTAACCAGAGACAAGTCCAAGAGAAACCGAGAATGAAAATAACCAAACTGTCCCGAGCGGGACTCAAACCTACCGAGGCAGCTACAGTGGTTGAGGGAGAACAAGACCAACCAAAGACAAGTCCGACAATCCCAAACCCAGTCCACCCACACTTGTTCACATTCCTCTCGGATTTATCGTTATATTAGCTATTTTTGCTACATTAGCAATATTTGTCGTTACGTTAGACATATTTATTGATTTATTATTCTCATTCATTGTTACATTACCCGAGAACATTGTTGTACTAGTCATATTTGTTATATTCAATAGTGATAATTATCGTTACAGTAGTCTTATTTATCGTTACATTAGCCATATGTGTCGTTACATCAGCCATATTTATCGTTACATTAGCCATATTTATTCTTACATCAGCCATATTTATCGTTACCTTAACCATATTTATTCTTACATCAGCCATATTTATCGTTACCTTAACCATATTTATTCTTACATTAGCCATATTTATCGTTACCTTAACCATATTTATTCTTACATTAGCCATATTTATCGTTACCTTAACCATATTTATTCTTACATTAGCCATATTTATCGTACCCTTAGCCATCTTTATCGTTACATTAGCCATACTTAACGTTACGTTTGCCATATTTATTATTATATTTCTCATACTTATTATTATATTACCCAAATATATTGTTGTATTAGTCATATTAAATGTTATATTCAATAGTGATAATTATCATTACATCAGTCATGTTTATCGTTACATCCCATCAGTTATGTACTGTCATGACTGTTGTTAACCTTTTAGCCTTGTCTCGTCAGGTAACTGCTTCGCAGCCAAGTCTTTTCTCGACACTCCATCACCTGACATCAGAGCACCAGTTGGTACAAATGTACACCTCACATGCTTGGCATATCATAAAAATATCAATTCATGGACATCCTTTGCAAGATGGACTTTTAAAGGGGAGGAAGTACACAATACGGCAAGAATTACAAAGACTGAAAAATATTATAGAGGCATGGGTAATTTTACGCTGTCCATTGTGAACGTGACCGGAACTGACGAGGGACTGTATACCTGTAAAGTGTTCTTTACTGACATCGGCGGTAAAGTGCCGGCCATAAGAATAAACCTAACTGTAGAAGGTAAGAAGATCATCATCTTCGATGTTTGTGTCCTGTCCGGCATTCCGTGTGGATCAGGATTTGTTATTTGTTATATTTTTCAAGTTAAGGTTGTAACATTTTCTTCGTAACTATAGTATACATTAAATATAACCAACATTAGGAATTTTTAAATTTAAAAATCCTACTGAGACATGTTACAACAACTGTTTTTTCTTTTCGAAACAACAACAGTTCAAAATCTTCAGTAGTCAGTTTCAAACGTGGTGCGAAGGTTGTCTCCTCGGAGGCAATTAAGAGGCTCCGGACGGCTATGTCGAATGATCGAGGGGCTGAAGTGTCCGAGCGAGTGCCCGAGCGATGAGGCGCAATTCGGGTACTGAGGCTAAGGGTCACCTTAAAGATTCCTGAAGTCTGCAAATGGAAACTTATTCGGAGGAAGGACTTAGTTTGTATTTGGGACTAAAACATGAAATGTAATTTTTATTAAGCAAATGTCAAATTAGTTACCAATTAAAACAGACAGTATGGTGCTTTTATAGTAACACGAGTCCAAAAATCTACTAAACTATTATGCAAAGTATAAAAGATTCTTCAAATTCCAAAGGAAGCAGATTATTTTAAAAAAATACGTAACCTTACTAAGGAAAAAAGATAGCATTCATTATATTTATAGACAATAAGAAGAATATCAAATTTTCCTCTCTCGTATCACTACTCTTTGGCCAAGTAATTTGTTCTTTGTAGAGTACAGTAAGTTAAAATGTAAGGTAAAGGTAGCCCTTATTTAACGTCGGTAGTTCCCTCAGCTCCTATAACTGGTATCAATGGAAGCCGACGGTGCGCACTTTACCCCCTCCCTCTGTCAGTGCTCCGTTTTACGGGTATTTAAAGCTAAAGCTACACAGATCAAAGGAAAGTCGAATCGGACGTTGGAGTTACCGGGAATCGATCTGGAGGCCGCGCCCTAACCAACTGAGCTACGCCTGCTCTCCTCCTCCTGTAATTAACAAAGTGTTTTCTAGCGTATGAATTATTATAGATAATACATATAAACCGTAAAAACAATACTAGATAGTTACGTGTTCTATAATTTCTGGTTTATTTTGAATCATTCATTCACTGAATACACGTCAAGCTTTGCTAATCTCGATTACGTTTTGATACAATCTGTTTAAAGCTGCTAAAGTTTGCTAGTTTTAAACTTACCCACAGGTAAAAAAACCAAAAAAGAACTAAGTACTTTACCATCATCCACCACTACAAATACCCGGCTTATAGAAAGCGTTACAAACATGAAATCTGCCACAAGCACTCAGCCAGATAGACTACAACTTGCTTCGCATGTGCAAGCCCATGGTTCGGCTGGTTTTACAACTGCCTCAGTCACTCAGGATTCAGCAACAAATTCATCATTGCGCATCAAGTCTAACGTGACACAGGACTCAATACCAGCAACAGCTGCTACAGTTCTCCTAGCGCCTGTGTTGGGTGGCACCTTTGGCGGTCTGGTCTTCGCTTTCTGTATAATCTACTTGGTCCTTAGGAGATCCAGGAATGGGTTGAAACGAGGTGAGCATAATTATGACTCGTAGGCGAAAAAAACATTGCATGACAAGGTCATCGTTTGGTGATGGGAGCACGCGCTATCTTTTAATAATAATTTTAATAAAGAATATGATCATAATAATAAGAAGAAGAATGATTCCTATCATTACTATTATTATTCATATAAGTGATTGCATGCTGGAATGCGTGTTTCTGCGTTGTGTCTGTGCGAAAACGCACAAAAGTTTGCTTGTGTGAGTTTTGAGAATGGTTTCGTGTACTCGTGAGTTAAACTGCAGGAGTGTATCGGTGTGTTTGTTTATGTAACAGAGAGAAAAGAGCGAATAAAATATAACTGTAGTTTTATATGTTTGAGAGAGGGAGAGAGTTTAACAAAGGAGGTTGAGTTTCCATTATGAACAAGTTTGATTTTTTATTTGCCAGCTCTTTCTATTGTCAGGTTTTACCATCCAGGAATGCTACCAATTATTATCTCTTGTTATTAATCCACAGGACATATTTTACGGGAATTCAAAGAATACAAGTATGACGTGTTCATAACTTACAGAAGCAAAGATGCCGAGGACTGGGTGAAGGAAACCTTACTGCCCCTCCTCGACAACAACAACCTGAAATACTGCGTTCACGATATTCACTGGGAACCAGGTCGACCGATAAACGAACACATGGTTGAGAGTGTTTACCAGAGCAGAATGGTTCTAGCGCTGTTGTCCAAAAACTACATGAAGAGTCATTTCTGTAAGGAGGAACTTCATTATGCAATTTACCGGAACTTAGAAAAAGGCGATCGATCGCTGATTGTTTTGAAGATCGACGACATAAATATCAAAAGGATTCCCAAGGCAGTAAGAAACAGAACTTTTATTGACACGTCGTGGAAAGTTTGGAGGGAGAAACTCGTCAAGGCCCTAAAGGATTATCCCAAAATAAGTGAAGCTATTAATGACGTTTAGATCGGGAAAACCTCAGTCTAATAATGGGATCCAAGAATGAAGGAGAGATGTGAAGAGGGCAACCACCCCCTCTTCTTCCCGTACAACAGCCCCCACTGGCCAAACGTTGACACGCTTATGGACACGAACTTTAATTTTTGATCGAAAATCGAGCATTTTGAGGCCTCCTTTTTCAATTTCACCGATGAGGGCTTTCCTATTTACTTTATCCCGCTTTTCTTTCCAAACAGAGTTATACAGCAACTTTTCAACTGTTTAAATGACATTTTCAGGAATAGGATTTAACGAGGCCAAATAGATGAATTTACATGTTCCTAAGGTCTTCACAATTAAGATTGAACCGATTATTGTTAAATTTCGCATCTTCCACATACCTAGCCCGATATTAGGGCGGCTAATTTATCAACGAAATTTTCTTTATGAAATAGCGTATCATCATAGGCGAAAGACACGCCGAGAGATCTAATCGAGTTCTCTGTCTGTTAAGTCCTAATGGTTTCTTATTGTTTCCTCTTAGGATACCATTCTACACTGCCACCGTTTTTTCCACGTTTAGTTTAAGTCCGGAGTATTGTTCGAAGATTTTGACAACCGATTGAGGAACTTTCGGATCAAACTGACATTGGACAAAGTTGCAATGAAGTCATCTGCGTGAGAATCTTGTTTGAAAGAGTCTAAATAATTACCAAAAGAAATACCTGTTATTTTGTCGTCAGCAACTCTCCAAACTTGTTCCATCGTACATCTTCAAAAAACAAACACTTTCAACTGACAAACAAAGTAACCGAAAACACTCTTGAGAAAAGGTATCCACACAAAAGCATTTCGTCCAGGAAGAGTCACAAGGAATAAGTCAAAATATAACATTTCAAACTTAACCCTATGGTCGGCAATTAAAATTTTACCCTAAAAATTAAGACTACGGTTGAGAGTTCACGTCAGTTTTTTGCCGTGAGAAAGGAGCAGTCAGGTTTTGCAGCAATCGCCGTTCGATGGTTAGCCACGAGCCAGGGACCGCGGAGGGGGAGGGGCTGGGGGGCTTCAGTCCCCCCCACTTTTATGCTCGGATTTCTTTAAAAGAAAAAGAGAGTTTCGCGTTCTAGCTCAAAGCATGCCGACAATATCCTATTCCACAATTACCTGCGATAGTGGTAGAATAACACACTAATGCTTTTAATAAAGCTCTGATTGAGAATGAGTAAAGTTATGGTCAAGATGTCCGGTTTATAATTTATGGCACTACCTACCCCCAC
>JANSTQ010144437.1:0-12463 GCA_026167885.1 Bergia puertoricense
CTTGTTGTGTGAATAACTCAATATATAATGTGGTAATTTGAACAAGTTAAGACATTTGGATGGCTTTTGGCAGTAACAGCTTGTCATACATGTGCAATAGAGTCAAACATGTTAACGATGCCTGCAGTAGCCACACGCACGCATCACGGGCCTATTTTTGAAATATCCCGTCTACTTCAATATAAGCTTTTGAAATTGGGTTACTTTAAAGAGAAAAAGTAAAAGTAGGTCAAAACAGCACGAATTTATCAAAAGCTGATGACATTATGTCATAGCTCTTTAGCCCAACCAAAATCCATCAGCAGGTAAAGCATCAAACACTTATTAATAACTGTCTTGCCAAATTTTGTTCCTGTGCACCTCATAATAAAGAAATTATGATGGGGGGCCCAACTGCCCTTCCTTCCCTCCCCCTCCCCAGTTGTGGCAGGTCAAAAAAGCCTAGGCTAGATAGGGTTAAAGGTATAAACACACATGTGTTTGGAAATCCAAACATGTGGGGATTTCATCTGGTGTTTCACCAGCTGGGTATCAAAGTCAATGCATGTGATCAAAATATGATGGGACTAGAGCCTTGTTAAATAAAGGAATTATTAATTAGTTTGAGAAGTATGCTAAATGTACCAAAAAAGGTTTGACCTGAAGACAAGAGATGATGAGAGGAGGGATATGTTGGGATAAAAGAAGGAACAAAAATGCAACATAACACAATAGTACTTACTATCAATGGTGAAGACATTTTTTCTAACGATTCAAGTATTCGTTTTGCTGTTTGACTCGTCACTCCAGTATTACTGATCCCTGCAATTTATGAAAATGCTAAACATTACAACATAACTTCAACAAACACACCTTCAGTTGTCAACATGAAGTAACAAATGTGGATTTAAATCATGACACACAGTTTTTATCAGTGGACTTTCTTTTCAAAATATTCACTGTCTCATCAGACACAAACTACATGTACATGATAGTTATTTATTTGAACAATTAATATTAATATTAAATTTATATACAAAACAGCTGAGCTGAAATATCTGCAAAATGTTAGTTTTAAAACAAATTCTGGTGTGTGAAAACATGATTTCAATGAAAATTTCTTGGATTCTGTTTAACTACAACTTATTTATTATCATAAAAAATTTGCATTCACGTGGATGTCAGCAAAGTTTTTATCTGCTAGTGTGACCTGGCCCTTAGAACAGAAGTTCTAGAACTGGTGTAATTAACAGCAAAACTGGAAAAAAGTTTGGTACCGTTTTCCACAGGAAAAGCTGTGTTCATTGTGTCAAACAATGTTTAACAAAACAAATTAACAGTATACTTTGTATCAAACTCTTGGTATTGTTCAGAAGTTCTGTGATTGTTCAAATTTGTAAACAAATTGGTTGGTAGTTTTCCACAATTTTCAACTTTCAGTATTAACATAATGCTTTGTTCAGTGCATTACACAATATTAAACAAGAATCTTTAAAACAGTTCAATGCTTCAGTTAATATCAAACAAGACTGACCATTTCTTTCACCAAACAGTTTAACTCTTAGCTTACCGGTAGACCAGGGATGAATCTACTCCACTCTCACACATTCAAACACTTTTATGAATTTACAGCATAGGCACAAAAGAGCAGTTTCCTTCAAGAATTCATGAAAATGGAAATAGAAAAATTTGATGTGTAACATTGAAACGCGATATGACAGATTGACACCTGTATTATGTCAAATTCAACCCCAGGATTTAACCATTTTGTCTTGCATATAATTTTGTGAACGTTCTCAGTTCATTCTTAAAAATTTAATGACAAAACAACCAAACTGGAGGCTAAATTGTAGTTATCAAAAGCTAAACTGAGAATCCCAAACTTGATGACTTAATGTCATGATTACAATTCGTTTTTGAAAACTTAGGTCATGTCTGCTTTAATTCTTATTTGTCAAAAGTATTATGCAATTTAAAAACCACTTTTGTTCTATGTTTCACTGACAGCTTTTTCAAGTATTAAAGCTTATTTGACAGGTACAAGGAATCAGAAATAAAACTCTTTTGTAACTGTCTTCAGCTCTTTTTGTCACTTTCTTATTGCTGAACTTTGATCAGTGTTCATATAATTTTTTAAATAAATTTCAAGGTCATTTTTTATTTTATTCCCCCTTATCCTCAAAACAAGGTCAGTCGGATCCATGCAATAGAAAAATTGATTGGTCTGGCCACAGCATTCTTCAGAGATTTGAGCTTTCACTGTACCACTCAAGATAACCTAAATAGCTACAAGTCTTGGCTAGTTAACTCTCCTAGAGCAGCATGTCTGGGCTAGTCAACTCTCCTAGAACAGCATGTCTGGACTAGTCAACTCTCCTGGAGCAGCATGTCTTGTAGCACATACATTGCAAGCTTTCTGTGCAAAGATATTCATACATTCCCATTATTTCTTACTTGATATGTCTGTACTGCTTTTGAGAATATCAAAAGGCATCAGTCAAGATGGAGCTGAACCTTGCCATTTTGATAAACAAAAACAAATTAAGGGATGAAAAATCTTCTACTGTAGTGCATGGGCATGAATGTAAGATTTTTGTTTCTAAATCTCACCATGACAGTGAACTTCTGGGGGAAAATTTGTTCACTTGATTTCAAATTTTGAGAAACTTTTGCCTGAAAGGATTAGAATGTGGGCGCCCGTGGCTGGAAAGGGAGAAAGGTTTTGTTTCCAATGAAAATCAGTCTCCAAATTAGGTCTTGTTTTGCGTTATCTGTCTGCATTTTATGCTAACTGGAATTTTTCTTCTCTATATCATTATTATTGTTACAACTCAGTATTAGCAGATATAAACAGTGACTAATACAATAAAAAACACAAGGTCAGTTTTCCAAAGGAATAACACAAAGTACCAGACAGCATTTTACAAAAGCCACTTGCTTAATTTTGAGCCCTGCAAGGAACTCAAGATTTTGTGTCTCTGAGGAGGAGGAGGAGTGGTAATAGTAGTAGTAGTAGTAGCAATAGTAATAGTAATAATAGTAGTAGTAGTAGTAGTAGTAGTAGTAGTAGTAGCAATAGTAATAGTAATAATAGTAGTAGTTGTAGTAGTAGCAATAGTAATAGTAATAATAGTAGTAGTAGTAGTAGTAGTTGTAGTAGTAGTAGTAGTAGCAGTAGTAGCAATAGTAATAGTAATAATAGTAGTAGTAGTAGTAGTAGTTGTAGTAGTAGTAGTAGTAGTAGCAATAGTAATAGTAATAATAGTAGTAGTTGTAGTAGTAGTAGTAATAGTAATAATAGTAGTAGTTGTAGTAGTAGTTGTAGTAGTAGTAGTAGCAATAGTAATAGTAATAATAGTAGTAGTAGTTGTAGTAGTAGTAGTAGTAGTAGTAGCAATAGTAATAGTAATAATAGTAGTAGTTGTAGTAGTAGTTGTAGTAGTAGTTGTAGTAGTAGTAGTAGTAGTAGTAGTAGTAGTAGTAGTTGAGGAAGTCTATGTTACATCATTCCTCTGAACCCCCTCTCCAGCATGAGGTTTCTCAGTTTGCCCACACTACTGTTATCCGCATCACATTGCAGAGTACTGACGTCTGTGGTTTGTTGCCTGCTGTTCTTGGATGAGCCTTGTACAGGCTCCCACAGTATGAGAGGGCTGGCAATGAGTTCTGGGTGTCGAACACAATGACTCACCAAACCCATCCTTCTTTCCCTGACCTTGATTGACACTCTTGGTAGATTAATAGCATTTAGGTCAACATTACTGACATGGTCCTCCCAGGATACATTAAGGGCCATCTGGTGCATATGCATGTAGATGCCATACAGCACCTTCTGCTGCTGTACTGTTAGTATCCAAGCCCCTGATCCATACAAGCAGTACCGATTTGACTGTTGCTGTATGTAGTAATTTTTCCAAAAATACAATATATTATGACTAAGAATTAAAGAACTATGAATGCTTACCAGATAAAGGTTTGGGCTTTACTTGCATTTTAACTGGCTGGTATGTCTGGAACAACAATAGCATATTTGGTATAATGGTGTATCACAAAAAAGCAATCTAAACACTGTTAAGAGTCAATGGATCTGAGATGATATCCAGCAATTACACATGAACCAGACAGTTAAATCTTAATCCAAGTTTTTGAACTTTACTTCATGTAAACCAGTAATTTTTAACAAACAATGAAAATCATCTGATAACAGTTATCTCCTCCCTTTCTGTTAACAATGATTTAAAGGTTTTGCTTAAACACGGAATGATGGAAACGGAATAATGGAATCAAAATGTGGAATACTAAAATGCAGAATACTAAAATGTGACATTCAATTGAAATAAAATTATATAATTCATGAACATATTAACATCCAATTCTAGTGACGCTGCTAACATGCTGTAATTTGGCAGTATTCTTGGTTGATTATCACATTTTTGCTTACCTGCACTGTTCCGAGTACTAGCAGATGGTGTATCACCTGTATTTTCTGCAGACACTTGCTGCCATCTTGGATGCTAACACTGGAGTCGATAGATGGATTGGGTCATAGGGTAGAAGCATGCTTTGCGCGCATCCAAACAATTGAAGACTGAACAGGGGGGATGCAAACATGATGCTTAAACTCCCTACTATTTGCTGTTCAATGTTAAGCTGTTTCCATACCCCTGTCACTTATTTTAACTGCATTCTGTGTTTTAGTATTCCACGTTTTGATTCCATCATTCCATTTCCATCTCCACCATTGTTTCCATTATTCCATTCATTCAGCGTTTAAGCAAAACCCATGATTTAACATGTTGTTTTAGAGTTTCAGTTAACAACCTTGACTCATGTCAATCACTAGCACTGTCTATCACTGACAATTTTTAAGTATAATAATATTTTTATTATCAATAATTTAGTAGAAATCAGACTATTCCAAAAACTTTTACACAGTTTGATGGACCCACCCAGGGCAGCTACACAGGCGCTACTGTCCTGTCTACTCATCCCTGCCTGCATCTGATGACAATTTGGCTGAGATATTGTCAAGAGACTGAGAATGACCCTACCATGAGGAAATTATTGATTATGACAAAGATGGCTGGCCTCTGCAGAAAGATAAATCACCATTTGATATTTGTGAGTTCTGATCATACCAAGATGAACTCTTAATGATTAACGACACTGTCTTCCCATGAGAAAACATTGTTGCTCCTTCAAGCATGAGCCAAGAAATACAACTAGCCAAGGTCCACCTGGGTGTCAAGAAATGCAAACAGCGAGCTAAAGAATTACTCTTCTTGTCTTGCATCAGAAAGAAATTGAAAATACAGTTCTCAAATATCCAACCTGCCTAGGAAGCAGAAACATCAACCAGAAAGAACCTATGATACCACAAAAAATTCCAGAATACCCATGGCAAATTGCAGCCACAGATCTGTTTGTGTAGAACAATACCAACTACCTGATAAAAGTTTGAATTGCTGTCTAAAGTTGGCTTCATACATTTGTTTAGATATCATTTAGAATTATTTACATTATTGTACCTTGTAATTTCACTTTTCGTCAATCCTGATTCATTGTTTACATATTCATTGTTTACAACTGTGTTTCAAGCAGGAAAAGGCAAACCAAGCAAATCGTTCAAGCAAAGATTCTGATCAAGTTCAACACTTTCATGTCAACTTCTATGTGAATTCTATTGAATATCAAAACTGTCCTTCACGTCTAGAAATATACGAGCGAGATTGAACATTTCCATGAACAAATGCCATCTTTTTCATATTTGCTCCAAAAACATATTAACCAAAATCACATGGAGGGTCACATTATCTTTGTTTACTGGTTGCAAATTCTCAACAACTACATCTTAATTTACTCAATATTAGTAATAATTTTTAAAAATCATTCAACCATTGCATTCAGATAATTTTAATATTAAGTAATAATTATGTGATACCTGTGGAGAAGGAACAAGCCCTGAAGTTCTCATCCTCTTGGAGGCCGGTGCATCTGCAGATGCGCCACCATATGAGGTCTTACCAGGGTAGAATGGAGAAGACTTGCTTCTTACACCCAACCTTGAGGAAACCAACTTAGATGTGGACAGCTTTTTGATGCTAGATTCTCGACTGGGCTACAACAACAATACTACAGTGGTTAGGAATATAATTACAAAAGTTTGTGAAGACCCTTTGGTCAAGCAAAAAGCTGCAAACTGTTCTCAGCTACAAATCTAATCTCAGCTGACTTTTGCCAACTCTTTATTTGCAAAATGGTGTCACTTGTGATAAAACAGAGATGCTAACACAGATGTTATTGTAATGCTCTATTACTCTTTGGTCTATCTTTTTCTTATATGTAGTACATGTTTGGGGTCATACTTGCACAACCTATGCAAAACAAGTCCACTTGATCCAAAAGAAGGTATTAGAGCCACAGGCAATCTTCTCTGAACCAACATATTTTAAATGAAACCTCTATAAATACCTTAAAATAATTTATACTGAAATTCTTCAACATACTTCAAATCCATACCCTAGCCTTGCAATGTCACAAAATGTCACCACTATAAAAAATTCAAAGTGCACTGGATGTGGAGATACATGATTTCCCTTCTAACAACAGGAAAATAAAGCAGTAAACAACCTACACAAGCCATGTATAACATGAAGTTGAGCTGTTGAAGAGCTAAGCCTCGTTCTCATGCTGTAGTTTCAGCAACAGTTCTCTTACGTTTTGTGGTGCATGATTGTGACCGAAGGATAGAACTTGCAAAATAGTATTCCAACAGTCCTTATAATTCAGAAAATTACCTACACATTCCTATTATTCTTAGCTGCTCTCTTTTGTTCAACAGAGTATTATAATAATACATGAACAAGAAAAGAATTTTTCAAAACAATGTTTGCACTCTTTGATTTCCTCAGAGAAATAAGAGCTCAGTCACACACCATGTCGATTTTATTTTTTCGTGAAAATTCACGTTGGCAGGTCCATAAAACAGATACTAAAAAAAAAGTCTGGCCTAATGCCCGACTGTGCCAAAGCTTGAAGTTATACAATGTCATGTATACTAGCAATTTTGTTTATCCAGTCATTCCAAATTTTTCAAATAGTTCCCAGATGACAATGTCAATATTAATATTTTTTTAAAAGAACATCAAGAATTTACTGCATGATATTAACGAAAAATTCACAGACAAGCAACCAATCAGAAACCAGTATTTTCTTTGAACATGTGGTACATGTATATAGGCTTGTTTATAAAAAGATTAGAACTAATTTTTGCTTCATTATGCATTCTTATCTGTCAAGCTGACAAACTGTTGTTTTCCTTCGGTTTCTCCATGATACTGTTTAAAAAGAAGTAAATTAAAACAACCTCCAGTGGTTTTAACCTGACATCAATATGACACTATAACTCTGTACAAAAAAACACCAAAGATATGTACAGCTTGTACCAATTAATATTTTTACCAAGTTTCATTTTTATTTAGTAAAGAACAAATTTTGTAAGTTACAGATGAGAGGCAGAGTTCTGCAATGGTGGAGCAAAGCACAGATTGAAGACATATTCCCATTCAGCATGTAAGATAGCAATTATTGGATCAAGGTCAAAGAAACCTGTTATTATGGCCCAAAATGCTTCCTGGAGAGAAGCCTCATGACATTTTCCTGTTCAGTCAAATGTAACCAGACATTTTGTTGACAGCTGCATTGATAGTCTTTCATTTAAAATCTGCTATTTGAATAATCAGAAATCAAAGCTTGAGAAAGATTTTACTTCAATTTAGTACAATGAATTGATTCTGGACTAAAGTATGTTCAACAGTAGTTACACTTGTCAAAATATTCACTGAAAACTGGCATGAAGTTAGCAATTTTAACCCAAAATAGGCTTGGCATTTAAAGATTGCAGTGGGCTGCTGTTGAATTACCTAAGCTAATTTTTTCATATATTGTTACTGATCATGAATAACAAAGCTTTCGGTTAGTACAAAACTTGAAACAAATTTTATTAACATTGCAGATAAACTGTTTTGGCTGTAAAGTTTGGTAATTTTCAAACCGATGCCTGATGTCATTATCAGTCGCTCTTAAATATTTCCAGTCACTCCAGTATCAAGTCGAGTAATGACAAAACATGAAGCAAGTCCCTTGGCATGATACATTACCTTGGTTACTTGTTGTATCATACTGTCTTGTAAAGCAATATAATCCAGTTTGGGCCTTCCCTGTTGAGAAATATCAAGTTGTTCAGAATCACTCAGACACACTGTCCTTGGACAAGGACGTTAAGCCGTTGGTCCCCCAGATGGATGAAGAGCCACTCTGTGGAAATGCCGTCTGGGTAACGCCATTATTATTATTATTATTATTATTATCACTCATCAAGCAGCATCTGCCTACTAACTGGATAAAATTGGATCACTTATGAGTAGCAGTCCTGAGAATCCTTGTATATGTGTGTTTATTTATTTATTGAGTAATGAATCAGTCAACTGTTTCATTTTAGTTCTATTTACACACTAATATTTAACTAATGTATATATATATAACCTCTTAATCCACCCAAAAATGTCCTTCTCTAGTGGTTTACTGGAAGGAAACCAGAGAGCTTAACAAGATTTTCGTCTGAAAAATTAAAAACTTTATATACTCCAACAGTGAAGACTGATAGCTGGTTCTTGTTGACGTTGTAAATCTAATAATCATTAATGGTATAAACCCATTGAGGACTTCTATTTAGAGTTCTTCAGAGACACAAGTTGATGTCACACAAACCATAATGCATTGCACTGACAGCCTTGACTTTGACCTGGAAACACAATGTCTGACACTACCAAAAAATATAAACTCTGTGGTATGATAAGCCGTATACCAGCAAAAACAAATTTTGAGTACATGTACATGTGGATAAAACAGAATCAGTGGAGAACTGTATCCAGACCACCATATTGGAAAATGTTTCAAACAATCCCTACAGAGCAGCTGCCCAGAGACCAGGCTAATGCCCGAGTACTTCACAAAACAGGTCATATTACACAAAACATATCCAATACTGTTTTCCATATTTTAAAGCAATGTTTTTCAAAATCTAAATTGAAATTCACTTCAAAAAGCATGCTTACTAATAGGTAACAGCGACTAGAAATCATTTGGGAAAATTTTAAAATCCCTCCACAAAATTGCAAAAATATTGAGAGGGGTCCACTGAATCCCCCCCCCCCCTTTGCCAGCTCAATGGTTACAGAAAATGGATAGTTATCACATTCATTTCTTTGTGCAGTTGTGAAAATCTTGTGAAGATACATGTAATATCATAGAGTTGACTTGTTTAAAGACCAAGTATAACTGGACAAACTGGAACAGATGGGTTCTTAACTATGTTTATTGTGTTTCTTTATTTTTAATGCGTCAAAATTTGCCTGGTATTTCGGTATCTGGTCAAGTTGCCCATGTTCATCTTGCCCTAAGTCTTGGTCAAGTTGCCCCATATATATCAAACAATTTTTACACTGAAATATGTTTTGTACCAATTACTAATGTTTGTTAAAGACATTTCATGCAGGAAAGGCCACCAAGTAGAACGTCACATGGTGTTACAAGACTCAAAAAGACCAAGATAGCGGCTTTGAAACAGGTTGTCTTGTGTACAGTGTTAAATGCCAGACACTGTGACGATGCAACATGTCTCATTTACAAGGTCACAATGATTGACCCTTCTTGTGAAATATGGAAAATTTGACAATTGGTTCTTCAAAAGTTTGTTTCTTTTGGAAATTCAGTTACTGCTTTTGACTTCTGTTGATGATAAGAAAGTGTGAAAGAAATTATAAACAATGAACAAATTCACTGTGTTAAAAGTAATTGGCTAGCATCAGGACTTTAAAAAACAGATTGAGAATGTGAGTTTCAAAATAAAGTTTATTGAGGATGCTACTGTATTTGTGCAAGAAACCAAGAGGTAGCTGAGTAGATTGAACCTAAAGCACAAAGGTATATGAATTACATGTATTTGGTCACTGGAACAATCAAGAAAATGCAAAAGGTTTTCAATTGCAATTGTAAACCTAATCACAATTGTAAACCTGTGAGGCTGTCAGTCTGTGATCAAACTCAAAGCGCACATCCATGGCCATGGACTGAAGTGTGTGATAGATTAGGCTGAACCTAGGCAAACTTTTTGTCCTCATTATTCACCATGGAAGTTATTCAACACTGTATGTTTTGGTGCCATTATGCAAATTACCTTGTATGAAAATAAAAGGTTCTGCGATTAATGCACATAATAATAATAATAATAATAATAATGATGATAATAATTTAATGCTTATATTGCGCATTTCTATTAAATAATCAATGTGCATTCCAACAATATCAAATTCCTAAGCTTAAATTACAGTAATATAAAATATGGAAGCTAAAATATGACAAGGCCTATTATACTACGTATAAAATAAAGCTATCTCAAAACTATCTGAAAGAATACAGCCAAGCCCATTAAATAACATCTTCATTTTAAAGGCAAAATTTGGAGAAAAAACCATGCACTGTATATGGGTAATTACAGTAGTGCATGTCTTACTCTGTGAAACTGATACACTGGCTTGATACAAAGTGAGACTAAACAAGCTTAATAGTGAGGCTTCACAGAGGAGGCTAATAGAGCTTTTACAGTAAATACAAAAAATAAACTTCAGATGACATCCCTGTGATTCCTGGGTAGTGGTTCCCTCATGTTGCCTGCTCAAAGAGCAAGCAGAAAATCTGATTATATTTTAGCACCGAGACATGCTCTGCATTACCAATACTGACTGATATTAATTAATTAAGGTATCACAGGAGACTTCTGAGTAAATTTTTAGACCTGTAGTCAGTAAGCCCTTTATGGTGGCCCCAAGAAGGTATACATTTTCTGAAAGGCCAATGGATATAACTTCCTTTTTTGTAATTCTTTTCTGGTAGAATGTCTTTAGAAGAGAAATTAGGCTATTTCTGCAAAAAATAACACATCTTCCTCATTGGGTTTATTCTCTCACCTGTCAAAGCAAACAACACTCATTTTTGCAGTAACAAGTTAATCACATGTTGTACTAAAATACTGTGTCTACGTTTTGCGTTAAAGAACTTCGTTATATTTTTGTGAATTTTTAAAGTTAGACTTAAAAAATCTGAGCTGTGTTCTTAGTTAAATCGCAATAACTAGGCAATGACAGCATTCAAACAAATTCTGAGACACAAATTTTTAGTTGACAGTTGCCTAACTGTGGTCCAAATTTCAGCCAAATTGATTAAATGTCAAGGGAGAATAAACCTGTTGAACTTCCCAAAACTGCTGGAAAATCGAACTCAAGAAAAAGCAAGTTTTGTTTTGCAGAGCTGTTATCTATGTTTACTCAAAGGCACTGACAGTTCTCACCCGCAAAACTGCATCAGCCAATGATCACTTGGCAGGTAATTCAACTGTATCATATGTCACCATGTTTCAATATGTACTAGTTGTAACTACTTCAAAGCACCAACAAGGAAAATGTAAACAGACCAAATAACACAGATCTTCAGAAATAATAATTATGCCAAAATCTAGGGCTATGTGTCCTCCGAAATCTAGGATAATATAATATAAGAAACAAATCAATTTTGAAAAACACAAGAAATTACATCAGTATTTGGTGTGGATCTCTTCCACACATTTTAAAACTGCCAAGAACTAAAGCACTGAAGAATAAAGGCAGATGTGGCGAGATAGAGCACTGCACATGCCCTTGAAAGAAGATACAAAAGCTTCAGTAGATGTAGCAGATGCACATACTAATAGTAGCACAGCTGTTGAGAATGTTCCAGGCTTTTCAAAATGCTACAAGAGATACAAGATGTCAGGTGAGGATGGTCAACTGAATTTGAGTTCGTCTTTGTAGTATTGAAATCATGCTATTGTTTTTAAAATTGAACGAGTGTTCTTACTGAAGGTAAATTATCTTAAAATCTTAGTTACGGTGGCAATATATCTGCCAAGAGCCCGAAAGTCAACCCCATTGGAAATTACAGTGTTTGAAAAAACTTGAACAACAGTGACCCATTTCCCTTTTATTGTTTCAACCGTTTGATCAAATAATTTGTTAACTATATCTGAACAGAAAACTATTATAAATGCAAAACTATGTTGTGATTCAAAGTGGAAAATACATACAAAATACAAAAGCAACAAACAAGAATTGACAAAACTACCAACTTTCACAGATCAAGCATGACAGCAACACATGTTTGAATGCAATGACAAAGGATGAACATGTTGTCTTTCCACACATATTTAACATGGAGTGTTTGCTTTGCTTTGGCAGATCTTGTCAACGATTTGACACCCTAAGAGTTTTGCTCAACACACATTTTTCATTATAACTCTGAAAATAAAATAGATTTTAAAGTGCATATGACACAATATTTTTTTCTTCTGTTTTTAGTAGTTCAATATCTATTAAAAACGACTTCAAGGTTT
>JANSTQ010144448.1:0-17747 GCA_026167885.1 Bergia puertoricense
ATCGTTTCAATGGTTTACAAAAATGTGTCAAGTAAAAATGCACTCCTTTACAAAAAAATACAGTTGAAGGAAGAAAACATTTACATATTTACATTTTGGAAAAGTCATGGATTTTTAGTTAGAACTTATGCATATTTTCTTAAATTTCATGTCTTCCAGTTTCATTTAGCCAATAATTTTGGTTACCTGGCACGTATAACTCCTAATGTTTATCCAGAGAACCAGTACCTATCCGTATCTCGACTTTTTGTATTTTGATACTCTGTATGTCGTTATCTTAGCAATTTTTAGCATCTAGAAATGTACTTTTTCTGAAAACAACTCGTAACAAAAATCACTTGAAACGTCGAATGCCCAACCTTTATTAATCCTGTCGCTGGTATACTTAGCAAAATATTTGAATTTAACTATAGAAATCAATATGACATGGTATTGTGGTTCTTGGTGCACAAAACAGTTGTACTTTTAGTGGTTTTGTTTCCAATGCCTTTTTTTCAATCTCTTTCATGGAAGCGTTAATTGCAATAACATTTAATTGTTTTGTGAGTAAAAAGGATTTTATTTGTGCCGTGATATTCCGTATTTTCTGTCTTTTAAATGTGGTAAGTGTGCCGTGTCGATCTTTTTTGTGAAGTCGTGTATCTTGTTCTGTGGAAACGAAACTGTGATAAGCAGGTTGCGCAACCTCGGATGATGTGTTTTAGCTTGCACTGGTTCCCTTGCTCAATTTTAATGTAATTGTATTATCTTGCGTTCTTGTGATGTAACTTTGATCTGTGTTTTTTGAGTTGGGTTTGTCTTGCTTGCTCATTGTGAAAATTTGTCTATTTTTATACTGTAGCAGTTCAAGCACCAGTCCCAAAGAGTAGTCAGTCGCTCTCACAAACCGCAGCCCAGATGTCACAGGCTCATGTTGGCCAAGAGCTGCCTGTTACATCATCCTCATCTTGGAGTGGCGCCCAGACTCAACGCCAACAGCAGAGCAATGTACTGGACCTTCTGTGCAGTCCAACAGATACTTTGCCACATGTAGACGGCCATGAAGTGGAGCAAATCTTTGCTGGCCTGGAAATCGAGTTGAACCACAGGGATACCAGTGTTATGGCACCCGGTTTGAGTGGCAGACAGGATCCGTTTATTTCTGGACATCCAGCCCAACAGGTTACCAATCGTGTTACATCTGCTGAGTCAAACATGACCCACCCTGCGACTTACGCCCCTGGACAGCAAACCATGGGGCCGTATCATCAAGGGACCCACACTCAAGGTTTTGCCGCAGGAGCTATCCGCCCAGGTCAGTTTGAAGGAGCTCTACAACGAGCACCTCAGGGCTATGGGGAGTTCATACCTGGTCAGGAAAATGCTTCTTTCTCGGGTGGGAGACCTACCAGCCAACCCATGCATGGTATCGAAGGCTTCCCTTCAGGTCCAGGGATGGGATCACACCAACAGCAGCAGTATCCGTTTGGACATGAAGGCCCTCCAGGGATGTTCCCTCCGATACATGACGAGTTTGGGCTGACAGAAGACTTGCCAAAAGAGAGGAGGAGACCTCCAAGCCCCAGAGTTGACCCGCAGAAACAGCAGCAGAAGTGGCACGACGATGAGAAGCTGGGTGTCATGGCAACCATTTCGCCAGTGTTGTATGCTAACATAGAACACCCAAACTTGAGTGCTGAGTTTCCGGGTGAGTGAACACCAAAAGATGTTTTAGTGGTCGACCTGTAATGTAGCCTCGGGTCTATCAATTCCTCTAACTTGTCTTTTTAGTAAAAACTTCAGTCTATTGCAAGTTAACAAATGTAGTCGGTTCTAGCACCATTTAATGTTCGCACATTGTTGAAATTGAGTACGATGTACACTGATGCAACTTTGGTTTTCTATAGTTGTTTGAAATAAACTGATTGAAATAGATTTTCCTTTTTTCTATGCGATAAGTCCTTGAAGAAAACCACTAGAACAGTTAATCGAATACATATGCTCAGAAATATCAAGTACAACATTGACTGTATTGTTTGATAGTTGGTTGGTGTTGGAAGTCATATTGCCTTTAATTATTCATTAATTATGCGATCCTGGGATCTTTTTTTTCAGAATGGACGAATCGTTACCGTGCGATTGCAAGACTCTGGAGAAAACTGTCAGTGGAACAGAGAGAACCATTTAGGGTGGGTGTTTTACTCTGTTACCACGATAGCTTATGAAGGCCACCATTATGAGAAAACTAGGCTGGATTTAACGTTTCTTTCTCATAATTTCTATTATTTTAACGTTTCTCCTAAATCTCCTAAATTAGTTTTGGTAATAGAACGTTCTGCATAGTTAAAACGTTTTTCATTTATTCTTTACAGCTCAAAGCAAGAGACAACCGGGTGAAGTTGAAGGACCAAGGGAAAAGGGTGCGTTTCTTTTTCTCATTTATTCACTTGAGATAAATTAAATGTACTTTTGTCCAACACATTTTTTAACTTTTAGTAAATAGGAATGAGAAATTAAATTGACAGATGTCTTGTTGGAGATTTACCTGACCACTAACTAGTTATCTTTTTAGAAGATAATTTATTGTATTTTTGTTTCTAAAGTTGGCGGCAGAAGCAGAAAAAAGAGAAAAGGAAAAGAGGGAACAAGAAAAAGAACAGAAGAAAGCAGAAGAGCAACAACAGCAAGAACAACAAAGACAGGAGTCCGACCAGCAGCAGCAGCTGCTGCAAGGTCAACTGCAGCAACGGCCTGCTGAAAGTGAATGTTCCAACCAGTCCCATCCTGAGATCCCAGTGCCTGCACCACAGATGTCAGTACCCACTCCTCCACCTCCGCCTTCCGTGCCCGACTTTGTTAACGTAGGGTGCCTCCCCTCTAGTGCCCCGTTGACGCCAAGCACTCCTGCCATCCCAGCGTCTCCAGGAACGCCTATGACACCCATGACACCCATGACGCCTGCTCCAGTAACTCCAACAACTCCTACATTCCCCGGAAAATTCCCATATGGATCTTCCGTTGCTGTGCCTGCTCCACGTGTGGCTGGTACTCCGACCTCAGATGGCAGCTCTGAAAAGGCTGGCCGAGGGAGAAAGACTGGTGGGAAAGCATCAAAGTCTAAAGAAGAAAAGGAAAGGGAGAAGGAGTTGCGGAAAGAAAGACTGCGTATTCAGCAAGAAAAAGAACGTCAGTGGAAACTTCTACAGCAGAAACGACAACTTGAAAATCAACGCCAAACCCAGCAGCATCAGCAGGAAAATATCCTCATGAGGCAGGAGCTACGGCGGACTCAGCAGACCAAGGCAAAGCCCTTTTGTGATGAAACCAAGAAAAAAGTAGGTGTTAAAAAGTCAGCTAAGAAACCACCTTTGCCCAACAATCAACAGGATGGAAGAACAATAGGGGAAACCAGTGTAGCTGATCAGGAGAACTCGACACCGGAAGGGGCTGTATTGACTGTGTTACAAGAAGGGGATGCAAGTGTACAAGGTGATGCTGAAACACCCAGACCAGATAGTATTGAGAGAAATCAGCCCGCTGTTGAACAGCAAAAAAATGAACAAATCTCGATTTCATCAAGAGAAAATGCAAGGCAATCAATAGAGAATAGTGATAGGAACAGACCTGTGTCGAATACTGAGCATGACATGGACCAGCTAAGAGATTTACACCCACCACCTAACCCAATGAATAATGGAACCATCCGACTTGGAGATGACCATCTGGTTCACCAACAGCAAAGTAGATCTTGGACTAGCTGGCCCGAAAAGGCACAAGACCAGATATCGCAGCCCTCGGGTGCAATCTGGAATCAACAGCCACATAATTCTTTCCCCCACCCACAACAGCAGAGTAATGAGCTAGGAGCCCCTTCCCAACTGGTTAAGGAATCACAACCAGAACCGAGACATCAAACATCTTGGCATCAGAAGCCTCAAGAGCAACGTGGACCTCCTGGTCAACCTTGGCTTGAGCCTACACAACAACGCGAAGGTCCATTTCCCGAGACATCAGAATCTCAACAGGTATACACCACGCAGGAACTCTTCCAGCGACAGCAGCAGCAACAAGCGTGGCAGCAGAGACAATTTGAACTAGAGCAACAGCAGCAGCATGCTGTTGCTTCAAGTGCACCACCAGTTTCTCAGCATGTTCCATTTCGTCATCAAAACCAGGGCCCAGTTCAAGAAGGACAACGCATTCCTGAGCAGCCACCCACAATGGATAACAATGGCCCCTTTCAACCTCAGCAACCTAATGTTGATATGAAAATTCCTCAGGAACAGCGAACGGAGGGCACTCATTTGCAACAAGGGCAGCCTTTGTCCCACTGGCAACATGACCCGACCTCGTTACCTACTCAAGCTGAGGCACAAGCATTGCCACAATCCCAGCACCAAGGGCCGTTACAGGGTTTCCAGCATTCTGATGGCCAGGTTCCTCATGCACATGCGTCCAACATGAATGCAGCATGGCCACACCCAACACAAGAAGAAGTGCTTCCTCAGATGCCGGCATCAATTCCTGGTCCACCACCCACCCAACAGCAACCTCTACCACTTCAACATCTACCCCAGTCCCAAGCACATCCTGTAATGTCAGTACCACAGCAGCCAATGCAACAAATGCCAGTGGGAATGATGCGACCTCAGGTCAGTACTCCTCATTCAGCACCACAAGCTCCTGCACCCCCTCCGCCACCTCCACTGCCTCCTCAGCCAACACAGGTGCCAATCCAACAGCCCATCATCCCACCCTTACAAAACTTACCCCATGATGACCCTCAACAAATCGAACTGATACAGCAGCAACACCGAGAGCAACTGCTTAGGATGCAACAGCAGCAGCAACTATACCAGTTACAAGTTCAACAACATCAGCTTTTACAGCAACAACAACAACAACAGGCTGGTGGTGCCTCTGTGCAAGGAGCTGTGTTACCAATTTCAGCACCACCACTACAGGCACCTACTCACCAGACAGCACAGTTTGCCAGGCCCAGGGCTCCTCAGTTCGTTAGTCCCAAGGATATGCCAGAGATCGAAAGTGAGGAGGAGCACCAAGAACGGTTGCGGTTCTTGTACAAACAACGACAAGCACAGAAACAACAACAGCTCCAATCACAGGTCCAACAACAGCTTATTCAACAGCAGTTAGTTCAAGGCATGGTGCCAAGTGTCATTGACCCATCCAATCCGCAGACAATGCAGCAGTTGGCGCAAATACGCCCACAGTTTCCAGAACTTATGCAGCAGCAGATGATGCTGGAGTACCAAAGACGGATGGCACAACGTCAAGGGCTCGGACAGCAGACGATACAGTATGACAAGGTGGTTCAGGAGTTTCAGCAAAGGCAGGGAGGACAGCTGGGAGGGCAACCAGGACCATTGTTAGATTTGCCACATCAACGATTTGCATTGAGACCACCAGCACCAGGTATTCCACCGGGGTTGCAGCAAGGGCAGGTAGCACTTTATGGGCTGGATCCAACGAAACAGCAACAGTTGTACCAAATGCAGTTGCAGCAGCAACAACAACTGCTTTTGCAGCAGCAGCAACAGCAGCAACAGCGAAAGATGTCTTCTAATCAACAGAACGCCTCTCACCCCAGCTCAGCTGCTAGAAAATCTGATGCAGACTCGGAGAAAGAAGGTGCAGGGACTACAGAAATAGTAAGCAAGAACAACAGGTGTGCTACATCAGCCAGTAAAAACCACCAGGAAGATCACGATGGCAAGGATACAAATTTGCAAGTCGGTAAAGTGAAGGTGGGAGATGAAGCTGGAAGTTCCCAGGAAAAAAGTCTACCACATGTATCCCAAATGGGAGATGGTTCTCATAGTGACAGCTCTTGCGTAGATGCGAAGAAGGAAGGGAAAACTGAAATCCAGGAAAATACTTGTCAAAACAGTAGTGAACGTCAAGAAGCAAAGCAACTGACTGAAGAAGCAGGTCATCTTGAGGCAGCAGAATCGGTGTCAACGGCGGTGAAAGAACATTCAGATCCAGAGAAATGCGCCGTGGAAACTACATCTCACACTGAAAAATTGACGGAAGGAGAAACGGAAAAGAAAGAAGAAGATACTGAGAAAGAGAAGGAGAGGTTGGTTGCATTAGAGAAACCAAGCCATTTTGATGACGGAAGTGAAAACAGCTATGGAAAAGGTGAGGCTGAAGCAACCGAGTTGTCGAAAGTGTCTGAAGCCGGTGTATCGCACCAGGCTTTAAGCGAGGAAAAGTTACAGCCACAAGTGGAGGAGAAAGACAACATTCCAGGAGAAAACGAGAACAAGGCAGAAAACAAAGAGAAGGAACCCGAGGGTGGTTTAGTGGAGAAAGATCAAGAAAATGTTGCCACGCCAGGAGATGTTAAACATGAAAAAGGTGTAGAAGAAAAGAAAGAGGAAAAACCACCAGTTGCCCCAACACAACAAGTTCGGCCTCCTCAGCCCCAGGCAGGCAAGAGTGTCAGTCAGGTTATGCTCCCAACATCCCAGCCGCAACAGCAGGTTGTTCATCAGCAGCTGATGGGCCTCGGTCACCAGTTCTCCATGATGCAGCAGCAGCAAGCAGTATACATGCAGCAGTACCAAGCGTTACAGCAGCAGTTCCAACAGAGTCAAGGACAGAACACTGCTGTTGGACAGAGCCTCGTAGCTCTTCAGCGTCAGGCACAGATGTTGCAGCAACAGATGATCCAGGTGAGCAGTACTATTTGGTTTTGTGAAAGGAAATAGCTTTACAGTAAAGGAAGATCACCTATTTCCTCTAAAACACAAGAAATGGTTTCAGTAGTCAAAATTTGAGACGTAGTCTTCTCTCAATACTAATGAATTGGCAAATCTTAAATCAGACAATAGAAAGTTAGTATCAACCATTTTTGCTCGTTTAGTGAAACAGTTATTTATTTATTTTGTTGATTGGTGTTCTCTGTGGTATTTGTGCCCACCCAAAGTGACTTGGCAACGTCAAACGAAAATCGCTCTATTCTGTTTGCATATATGAGATTAGCAAAGAGCCCTTTTGTTATTTTTGTAATGCATACCAATCGACCTCGTGTACCTTTCAGAGATTTAAAAATTTAACAAGACATTTTGTTTTCAGTGTTGGCAGCAGATTCAGATTCTGCAGCAGCAGCTACAAGGAGGAATGGTGCCAGTGGGCTCGCCAAACCCCCAACAACATTTGCTACAACAACAGCTTTTGCTTCAGATGCCACAGGGACAACACCCAGCTCAGGGATTCCCTAAAGAGCAGGTGCTGCAACAGCAGGGGGTTCCAGCAAATTCTGAAGGCAAACCCCCAATTAAGAGCCCCAATCCACAGGTATTAACGTTAAATAAATAATAGTCACCTAAAAATCGTATTCTGTGAATATGATTATTTGCACCTTATGTAAAACAAAAATTGATATAATAAGAAAAATAGAGCAAAACGAAAAGGCATTCGAATAACATGATGACATTTTAACGAGGTTTTTGTGATCGTAACGCCATAGGGAAACAGCATTCTTGAAAATTGTTGATAGTTTTACTTTACCATTTTTATTTAAATTATTGCACAGTGCCCTTGTAGCAGTATGAAACCATAAAGGTTTTTTTGTATATTCAATACAAAATGCTTATTTGAAACATGGCGTTCATTTTGCCATAGTTTATTGATTCAAGGTTTGAGGGATCTGGTCCTTAAAACATTCGCCTATCATAAATGGCCACGTAATCACGATGGCGTAGAACTTAATTCACAACTTATATACATGGTACCCATTTTTCTTTATAAAATCATGCAGTGTCACTTGATGTCAACTTTGAAACGAAACCAGTCTTCCCTGAGAATGGAAAAGATAAGAAAGTATTTCAATTTATTCTTTATTAAATTTTAAAGGAAATTATTTTTTTGGATCCCTCGACGAGATTTATAGCACCAACAAGCCAGTGATGTAGCAGTGTCTCGTAGTTTTTGACAAAAAAGAAAAATGAATTTCGAAAATATAGTTTCTTTTTAACCTTGTAAATGATAGACATTAAAGTCTTTATAAACTCGAATAAGAGCATCTGTATTGGGTTTGCTAAGGTACTGTATTTGTAGTCAATCAGTCTTAAGGCTGCATGTCATTCAAGCAACGCAGTAAAGGGATTTCTTACACAAATATTAGCTAACTGGGAGGCTTACCTCGATTGTAATATTTCTCAACAGAAGGTGCGCAAGCCGCGAAGAAGCAAGAGTAGAGATACTCCTACCCCCCAAGCGTCCCCCTTACCTGGGCAAGGTGTCCCCCCAGACTGGTTAAACCAGCAGCCACAAGCACAGAAAACCCAAGGTAAACCCAGGGGAAGGAGGCCCAAGAAATCTCAGAGTCAAGATCCTGACCCAGAAATGCAGGTGAAACAACAACTGTTACAACAACAGTTATTTCAACAGATGGAGATTTCCCATCGTATTCGTCAGCAGCAGCAACAACAACAGCAGGATCCGGTTGTCAGTCGGGTAATGACCCCCCACCAAACAAATCACCCTCCTCCAGTACCGGAGACATCTCTTCCTCAACCCCAGCAGCGTGTTGGCCCCTACCAGAGCTTTCATGAGTCAACACAGTTGACACCAGGGCTCCAAGCCCCACTCCAACAGGTAATTCCACAGCATCCTCCGAGTGACCCCCAGTCACAAGGGATAACTTCTGCAGACGTGCGACCTCCCAACTCTCAGAGCTATGTGCAGGGCGTACCTTCACAGGGGCATCTGCAGGATCCCCGGCAGGGTTTGCCTCTGGGCCATCCACAGAGGCCTCAACAGGGCTTACTGGTCAACACACAGGGTTTCCCCCGTGGTCATCCACATCCACCACAAGGCCATCTATCTGGACTACCACAGGCACACTCGCAAGGACAGCAACAAGAACACCCACAAGGAACTATGCAAAACCACCCACAGAGCCAACTACAAAGTCATTCGCAGAGCCATCCGCAAAATCAGCTTCATGACCACCACCAGAACTTGCCACAGGGGCAAATGCAAAGCCAGGCACAGGGTTTTCCGCAAGTTCATCAACAGGTCCCAGTGACCAGTTCTGACAGCTTCCAGCATATGTTCCCAACACCTGATCATTACTTGAAGTACATGCAGCAGCAGGTTGATCAGAAACGGCCATTAGTGCAATACATTGCACATGCCAACAATCCATTCAGTGACGAGTTCATGGAAATTCAGCGGCAAGAAAAAGATACTGTTCCTTCGAAGGCAAAAGGCACTAAAGGTACCAAGAAAAGAGGGCCAAGGAAAGATTCAAAAGTGTCCAAAACACCCTCAACGCCCACAACTCCCACAACTCCTCAGACACCCTCAACACCATCACAGAATATCGAGATTCCAAGCACGATGCCTGAACTAAAGGGAGACAGTGATCCGGGTTATCACTGTGCTCAGTGGCAGCCGTCACTAGAAAGTGCACGACTGGATAATACTAGCGCTGGAGATAAGTTGGCAAGACCTCAGGAGAGTGGTACTGCACAATCTAAAGTTGAACATCAACAAGAACAGCTGACACATGGTGAAGGACAGAGTTGCGAACCTCTATTGCCCGGGAAGAAAGATGATGACTCAAGAAGCATCGAGGTTTCTGTTATATCAAAGGAGGTTCTGCTGCAAAACAAAGACCATAATTCTGAAGCTCAGAATCATCTAGAACAGTCTGTTCCCAAAGAACCTCAGACTGAGGATGTCAAGAAAGTATCTCCTTCAGGAACAGAGAAAGTGGCCGCTGGAGGCATTGGTGCTCTGCAGAAGCTCGAATGTATGGTTGCAGATATGGCAAGTGAGGAGGAAGCTTGTAAGGAAATGGAGAGTTCCTTGCCATCTGGTGAGCTAGAACTTGATGAAGAAAACATGTTGAAGACTCCCCCTCCAGAGATGGATACTGAAGTAGGAGACTATGCTCCGACGTCACCTAAAAGAATAGATCCTGAATCTCAGGCCAGCTCAATTTCGTTGGAATGTCATGAACAGACTCTCACTTCACCGCCAGCAGACTCGCGTGTTACCAGTCCAACAGCTGAAGGCTTTGCAAGGAGTGATTTCGGGAATTCTGAGCAACAGGTGCAAGTGAATAATGTCATTCGACCTAGTGGTGGGTTTTCTGCAAGTAAGGACACTGTTGAACATTTGCATGAGAAATCCAAACCTGTCATCACTAATAACACGGATTATTGCTCAAGTCCTGGACAACACCAAACGAAATCTGCACTTACGAATTCTGGAGAATTATTCGGTGTTGCACAAGATGGTGCTGGGGTGACTAGACCTGTAGCTTTGCGTGATAGTGGAATTGATCTGCGTCGTGAAAGTTTACCTGTTGCCAGCTCGAAACAGCTAGCGGTTGGTGAACATCCGAGTGAATCCAGACCAGTGATTACCATGGAAGATGTGCTCTCAGAACAGCCTATTGGCACTGAATTACTTCCGTCGCAATTTCAAGGCATTCCACTCGAAGCAGTTCGAAAGAAAGTTTCAAAAAGTAAAGATTCCAAAGGACCAGGGAGACCAAAGTCGTCTAAAACGGATAGCACTGCAGCTGTAAACAAGAAAAGGAAGGAAGAGAGAAAAAGGTTAGAGAAGATGAACGAGGAAGCCAAGCAGATGGAATGGGAATCGTTAATTACAGCAGAGGATAGCAAAATGCAGCAAGAACAAATGAAAAAACGGGTCATCGACCAGAGGCGACAAGAATATGAAAGGAAAAGAAAAGAATATGAAGAGCAGCAAAGACGAAAACGAGAGCTACAAAAGGAGCTGCGTCAGCAGAAAATGCTTATAAAAGAACAGCAGAAGAAAAAGAAACTCTTAAACTTGTCACGACCAAAGTTGAACAATTCGGGGGACACTCCGGCAGCAACCAAATCCAAAGTGTCTGAGCTAAGTGGTGTGATTAAATCTGCTGCCACTCTTTCCTTGTGTGAACCGAAACTGATTCTAACCCATGCTCTGATGCATCCTTACGGAAGCTCACCTCTTAACGGACATTGTGTTTTAAAAGGTTCTCTAGGCAAGGCTACCATTGATGGAATTGTCGATGTCTATGCCCAGTATCCCACTCCAGAGATGGTCGACGCACCTGGCCAGCCCCCAACACCTCCTTCGTCCCTCCCTCCCTCGCCACACTCCGTAAATGGAAAGGTTATGGTCAATGGCGATGTTTCTGCACAACGTCGAGCTGAGCTTCTCAGCATGGTTGGTCGCTCGTATGTAAAGGTAAATCGTTCAGGTATTGAAGTGCCGCACAAGCGTTCATGCTACATGGAAAAGCCAATGGAGACTGTTCCAGCCTCGATGCCTTCTCCTCCACTGTCAGATAATATCAACCCAAATGCTGCCCTTGAAGCGTTGGTTGAGCCAGGTACCAGCAGTGCAGCATTGATGGCTTCAGGCAGAAGCTCGTTGTCAAATTCCCTTTCTCCGTCACCGGAAACTGTACAGTATGTCGCATCATCATCTCCAGAATCTGATGCTGTAAATAGGCCACAAACACCCAGGTTTTCTGCTTTGAATCGTGAGTCACATCGTGAAAACACGGACTCACCAACGTTTCCACCAATTTCAGAAGCCAATATCAAACGTGAGAACCTGAATCAGTACCCAGATGCATATAGGACCAAATCGTGCGAACTTGAAAGTCGAATTATGGAAATGAGGTTGCCGCATTCAGCGGCAAATGTACATTCGATGCAAAATGCTGATGGGTTAAATTCACTTATTCGTCAGCAAAGCTCACAAGATCTCGATGCTGATCTTGATAACATCAATGTGACTTTAACTTTGTCTCCAACATCGGAGCAACAAGTTTCGGAGAGAGTTGCATCAGTGGCTGATTTGATTGGCTGTTCACCTCCAAGACCATCGGACATTGTTATTGAGCCATCATGGAAGCCAGCAACATCAAAAGGTAATTTGTCTACTCATAGGAACCGCAACTTTTCATCTGTCGGACCCAGAGCTTCTTCGAGTCGGGAGTCCTACAGTAAAGGTCCTGTACCCTTTTCTCATTTCGATGTCACAAGGGAAGATGGAAAAGCTTCCCAGAAAAAGCCTGATGGGCCGTACTGTCGGCATTGCGACGTTCTCATTATTGGGATTGGCGTAACTCGCCACTCGGATGAACAAAGTAATTGTGAGCAGGACTCGAACAAGAGTTTAGTTGGAGAGACGGATGCAGAAAAGTACAAGATTGAGAGTGTCAATGTTCAGGCTGGTGATACCAGGGGAGATGTATTCTGTTCAGAAGCCTGTCTGAAGCAATACTTCTCTCATGTTGGGTCGAGAAGCTCGTCGCCAGTTGGTGGTGAGAAAATGACCGGGAAGATGTCGAGCAGCCCTCGCAGTGAAGGACACTCGTCAGCGGGACTTGAAAGGCTTGGTGATGAATCTCTGCGGGGGAATTCCATTGCGAATGGTTTACCTACATCTTCGCTGCTGAAGGTTCGCAAATCAAATTGGAAAGAGGAGGAGGATGATATGGTAAGTGTTCTTAAAGATTTCCTCTTAGATTTAAGGCTAAAGCGTAGCAACTCAAATTGATGGTGAGGAATTTAACTGGGTGATTATTGAACTCGAACTTGATCTGAAACAAAAGCATTGTGTAACACAGTAAATCCCGTTCGGATTTTGTTGTTCATGTTAATAGGCCCTTTGCAGGATTTTTTTCACGTGACTACTGGACTGCGGAAATGCAAAATTTCGGTTCCAAGTGTTGTTCTGTAGAAGAGTAAGGCGGTGTTTACATGATGCCGGATCGAGTTTCATTCCGGAACGAAAATAAATTCGTACTCTGTTCACATGAAAAAGTTCCAAAAACGAATTGGAATTAATGGCAAACGCGTATTTATTGTATCAAGTAGGAAAATATTCAGGAAGAAAATAGAACGAATTTTTAGAAATTTCCCGGTTTTTTTAATTCCAACACTTAATTTGTATAATAAGGTTTCTATAAATTACAAGTCACGATGTTATTTAGTAAACGTCAAAAGATATTTCATTAATTGGACTACTACAGGTACTGCAAGTTTCATTTTCACTGCTGTAACGCCGGAAAAGCCTTTGGGGATTCCAAATATTACCTAAATAATATCTAAATAATCAACAAACGTTAAGGGGTATTCGCTTCAGATTATACTCAACCGTTATAGTGTTCAGTAAGTAAAAGTGTTCAGTTTTGTATTTATCAGGAAAATCTGATAACGTTTTGAATTAATGTGGCTGTTTCATTGCAGGAGAAAGCTTCGAAACGACCCCGTGAGCAAAGGTGGAGGAGATGGAAAGAAGTTGACTTACCTCAGATGAACAAGAAACACGAGCTGACTGCTAAGGATGTAGCAGAGGTACGTATGTTTGTTGCAATGCCGCGTAGTATGACGCTTCAAACAAAGTATAAAAATACCTTAAACAACGAGAATAACTCCCCAATGATATTTAATCCCCTAAAATAAGAAAATGAGAGCCAATATTTTAGCGCACAAATTATCTAACATAGTCCCCTGCAAATATTAACCTCGTCGGTTTTGAAGGTTTGAAATATAGTGCAATTCTGTTCAATGAGAGACAAATTGAGTTGAACAAGGAGTCTGGAAAAATCGTGAAATTTTGCCCTTGGAAGTTCCATGATTAAAAGTCATGAAAAATGATGCAATTTTCTTGATGAAAACGTTAGTGTATGCAATATGATACCAGAACACAGTGGGACAATATGCAGTAGCTGAAATGCTGTAGAGCCAACTTTATTTTCACGACGTGGGTTCAGATAACAACTACGAGAGATGGTCTCGGACAACTGCAACGAAAGGTTGAACTTGTTGCGTCTTTGATTTTTAATCTACTGCAAATTTCTTCGGAAAACGGATCTCGTATTCCATTGATCAGTGAAATACAAAGTGAAAACAAATGGAAATGTTTGAAATTTTGAAACTGGTCATGGTAACGTCATGAAAGTTTGAAACTAAAAGATCCGTAGCATGAAATCCAGATGTTACAACGTTTTAAAATGTGACAAAACGAGTTTGAAGATCAATAAGTCAAACCTATTTTTTGCGCAAAATACGCCTCTGCTGAAAACCCTCCCCTTCTCCAAAGAAGCGCCCAAGATATAAAGTTTTCGAACACTAAAAGAACTTTGTCTTCTGTTCGAGAGTGTATTTCTAATGACCAATCTTAAGGTCATTAGACGCTAACTAACATTTCTTGAAAATATTATCTTACACACCACTCATTTTTGATATTCTTGTGTTAACTCGTTCCAGCTGTTGGCGAAACATGACGTGGTCATAAAACCAAGCGAAACGGGAGAAGACACTCGCACTTGTATCATGTGTGGAACAACTGGTGATGGCCAAACTGAAGGGCCCGCGCGGTAAGATTTTAGTTTTTCTGTGATTATCTTGATTATGAAGGACTTTTCTCCTCTTCGATGTAGAAAAGAATCAACAGATATCCAGTCGGAATGAACGAGCAAGACTAGTTTAGCAGGCAGGACGGCAGCAATTATGACGCTGGAATGGCTGCACATGTTTAATGTTTTTGTTTTTGCTGATTTTTGTGTTGTGTGATTGGTATTTTTTGTGGGTGTGAAGGAGCACGACTGGTAGGGATTGAGTAGTTAGTAAAGAAATATAGCCTTTCTGAAAACTAATTTTTTTTCTGACATTTTGAGGTTAACGAGCCAACTTAATGAGAAAACTACAACCCATATCATCAGAGTACTGTTCTCGCGACATTTCTATTGATTGTAAACCGGGATTTAGATGCTGAGCTCTGATTGGCTATACAAACACAACGAGTGTTGTCTTTGCTATAACCTGATTAACTGCTCAAATAGGAGACGACAATTCTTCGCGTGTAAATCTTACCTGACAGTTTGACCACAGTTGATAGAACCAACTGGTTATGAAGCTCAATAAACTTCGTAAGGGGTGTACAAAGCTTCTTTGTTTTACGTTGAACAAACCGTGACCCTGCACATTGTTTTGTTTTCAGTCCAAGTGTTTCTACTGGTTAGTTGTTCATTTACATTTCAATACCATTTGTGTTTTGTGCAGGGTCAAGGCTAACAAACAAAAGAGATAGAGAACAAAAACATATAACAAAGAACTAACCGAGTTTCATAACCAGTTTGTTCTATTAACTGTGGTTTGACGAATTGTCATACAATAACTGACCTTTAAGCAAAATAAACATTTTAATACCTCCACTGTTTTTCGACGCTTCCAGGTTACTCAATTCGGATGCTGATGAATGGGTTCACCTCAACTGCGCGCTGTGGTCTCTGGAGGTTTACGAAACTTTGAACGGAGCTCTGATGAATGTCGAAGCAGCTGTCAAACGAGGAACAGTAACGGTGGGTAGTTAAATAGAATCAACCTTGAATTAAAGTGGCTCTTTCATGGCAGAATTAACGGATTTCCTCTGTTTCATAAGTTAAATCTTCACGTTATTCATCCAAATAATTTCAAAAGAAAACATCTTAATTCATCGATCACTTTGCTAAGGTTTTATGCATTTTATGATAATTCATTACATTGTATTCCGGGCGGAACACAAGAATTGACGACTACAATCCAACTTAATCGCCTCCTCCTTCTGGCGGTTGAATATTCAGTCACGGACACAATTGTAGATTTAAGAAGCGAGAATAGAATAACAATATAGCAAACTTAAAAATATTTGTGTCAGTTAAATATTCTTTTAATTTTTTTAAGCTGGAAAGACTTTGTTACTGATCAGTTGACATTTTGCGACATTATTCTGTAGAACTGCTGCGTGTGCGAGCGAAAGGGTGCGACGATCGTGTGCACGCACCTTACCTCGTTTACCAAGAGCAGGTGCACGAATACGTTTCATTTCGGTTGTGCTCTGAAGAACGACTGCGTCTTCTTCAAGGACAAGGTAAAGTAACATATAACGAAGATCTACCTATGGGGGAAGGGGCGAATTGACCAAAACTGCTTTTGAAATGAGCGTTTCGTTATGGACGCATAATATCTAAAAACACTCTAGGTTGGAAAGATGGCATGAAAAGGCATTATTTGCAAGAAAGAATTGCTACAATCCCAACCGAAAGTCTCTGGACACCCTTGGCAAAAACTCCTCCCCCACACTCCCTCTTTCAGTCCTGGTCCTATGTTGCCAGCTTTTCTGTCCGTATTTTTTCGAGCCTGCAAAACAACATTGGATGGGGGGATTGGGGGGAAAGGAGCCCCTGTCCAAGTGTTTTGTCTTAGTTTGTTACAGCATTGAAGCTATTAACTGTTATGAGCCTTATAGAACAGGAGGTTAAACATTTAATTTGCCAATATAACCTTGGAATTTTTTTAACTTGTTTTATACTTTCATAGCTGCTTGTTTGGTGTGGTTTGCTTACAAGAGTTGAAAATTGTTTATGGTACAACTCTTAACATATGTTCAGGTATTTGAGTGATCGACTCACTACTGCGTGCTACAATAGCAATGTTTTAACGAAGTTCAACTTCATTTTTTTCACCGACGAAACTAATATTCCCAGAATTATTTTGCTATTTTCAGACTATGTTGTGTCACGAACACCGTCCTAAAGATCCCGGAGAACATCGCCTGCCTTCGTATGCGGTCTTTCGGAAAGTGTTTGTTTACCGGAACGAGATTCAACAGATTGCAAGGTACGATATTGTTTATAGCGTAAGTGGCTGTCGTTACCATGGTTACGATTAACACCATCATGATAACGTACAAGCATCATCATCATCATCATTATTATTATTATTATCGTTATTATCGTCATCACCGCTACGATTGTAACTATTGCTATCAACATCATCACCGAAATCATTATCACTACCACCATCATCACGACGTGTCGTCAGTTTTCAGTCTATCAGTCTTATTTTGCCTGTTGCCCATTGGCTTGATTGTCATGAAGTCATGCCTGTTTATTCATCTACCTTTCTATCAATTCTTCATTGTACAGTCCTTTCCTGCTCCTCCCCTCCATCCCCTGCTCCCTTAGTAGAGCTCTTGATTAGTTCTGATTGGTCGTTTCCAATTGCAGCATGTTACGTCACAACCAAGAGAACAGTGACAAACCCCGCACCTTACGGGTGGGTAGTTTGGTCATTAAATCTCTTGGACAGCTTCTCCCGTACCAGCTGCAGACCTTTCACACACGAGATGCTGTCTACCCGGTCGGTTTCAAGTCAGTGCGCATGTATTGGAGTTTGCGCAGAGTCAACAAACGCTGCGAGTACAACTGCTTGGTAGAGGAGGTGGACGGCAAACCCAGCTTCACAATTAGAATTCAGGAAGACGGCGATGAAGAGATGGTCTTCCGCGGCAAATCGCCCACAGACGCCTGGATTCAAGTGTTGCAGCCGATTCTCAAGTTGAGAAAAGAAGCGGGTCTTGTCAATCTCTTTTCTCAGTACATTACAGGAGAGGTAAATCATTAAATTGCAGCCTTAACCAGTTCACTTCCACCAAGTTTATCAACATCTGTCTTCTCTTTGTGGTACCAGTATAAAGTATAATGATTAGTTGGGAAAATAAAGGAATCGGTCATCTACTCTAAACTCTTAAGATGAATTGAAAAGTTCTCCCAACGTATTTATGGGAAATGTATCGAGATAGGTTATAAGAATCTACCGACACATCTGCTGGAGCTTTTGAGAATAAAGGGAGAAGATTTTTTCACATGACTTTGTTGAACTATGCAAATGCGTTGCAGTAACTGATTATTTATTATTATTATTATTATTATT